>BGPR01020610.1:0-27659 GCA_013235015.1 Araneus ventricosus | reverse complement strand
CACTTAGGCACAAAAAATATTGGTACTTCATTTCACAAATTAGAGGCCCCCGACGGAAGGTTAAATTAAGACGTAGCAAATTTCTCGTTTAAGACCAGCAGCGCTCTGGTAAGCCATTCGGTGTTTAATCAAGACACTGATTACAAATAATCCACGTATTACCACTCGTGAAATAACCTCGAAAGGGAAAAAAATACGAATTTTGCAGATTTCGAAAGGTGGATTAATTTTCTTCACATATCTAAATATATATGCAGGGTTTCCCGTAACTCATGGGCCAAACTTTAAGGGAACATAAAGTACACATAAAGTATCAATTTTTTTTCAGCAAAGTGAGGATGGGATTGAATAATATAAGCGGAAAAACAAGAATACTGTAGAAATGAAAAAAAAGTTATTTTTACATAACAAATACCCTAAGTGTTCAAATATGCCACCAATAAAATCCATACAGACATAGCAGCGTCATGCAAGTGCTTGATGCACCTTTTGGAAGATGCCGGCTGTATCACGAACAATTGCAGCAGCGACCGAGAGTTTCGCAATGAAGTCCTCTTCAGAGTCAATTGGAGTCTCGTAGATGAATGGCTTGAGAAGACCGCACGAGAAAATATTAATATCTTTATAAATCGGGTGATCGTGCTGGTCGAACGACGGGCTAGTCTTCCTCGTCCGATTCTTCGGGGGCGGAGCCTGGCATTGAGGAAATTGCGCACATTAATGTAGAAATAGGCTATAGCCCCGGCGTTCTGTAACCACACGTTGTGAGCTCTTTAATCCCGAGGCGACTTTTTTCTCCTAGTTACTTTAAAACCTTGACTTTTTGGGAGGAAACGACATGAATTGGACTCTCCCAACTTGGGTGGTCATTTACCCCACCATCCTACACCCTGCTCTAACCTTCCCTTAAGGCTCACGGAAATGAGCTGTGGTTGGCAAGAATAATTGGACTCCCCTACAGCACTTATCTCCTAAGCGATCTCAGAACCTCACCTCCTCTCAAATAAGTCAACCGTCTCAAACCGGCCTTCGTCGCTGTTGAGGGGAAATTCTTAGACCTCCCGGGACCGCCTCCCTAAGTGCAACTGGAATATTATCAAATAATTCTGGCTATACTTTTATAGATTTATCGATGTGAAATACCAAAGCCATCTTAGCCAGACGTTCACACAAAGAATGGACATAAAAAGGCTCTTTTCATTTCCTAAGCATTTCTTGATTTTCGCCTATACCTTTCAATTCCAAACACCACATTTCTATACAAAAAATGCTTCTTTATGTGTATTTTACTTTCCGCCACACTTTGGCCCATGAGTTTACGGATACCCGGTATATACATATATATTATGAACTGTAAAGAGAGAAAAATTGATTTCAGTTCCTTTATGCATTAAAAACCATTATTCAGGAATCAGCCTTAAATCTTACAGTCGATAAAAATTTTAGCAGTAAAACTATCCTAGTACACAAAAAAACATATAAATGGTTTTGTCCTTGAAACGAATTATTAGAATTTGCTACTTGGAAAAGAATTTCTGTTTTTTTTCTTAATCAAAAGAAAAAGTGAAGATGCGGCTAAGGTCTATAAAATTTAAAACTTATGATATTCGTTGTCGACTTACTGCATTCAAATAGTACGGATACGGAGATAGACAAACAGCCAATTTTTTGTTGGGTTCTGTCCAAACTTTGCTTCATTTGTCAATTCAATTTCATCTTCAATTGTGATTGAAACAACACAAAAATAGCAAGTTTCATGATAATAACTAATTTTTATGTTCTGGTGTTCAGAAATAGACAATATGCTATCTTCCTTGTGACGGATTTTGTCTAAAAGTCGATACAAATCTACAATTTGGGCATTAAGACTAAATTTCAAATTTCAACCCTCTAGAGCTAGGGTTTTTTAAGTTATCGTGTTATCATACTTATAGTGGACGGACTCAAATCACATTAAAAGTAAATAAAAAAACCCTTAGCAGCATAGAAGTTTTAAACATATTAATTACATTTTGAAGATTTCGCCTACTCATATAGGAACTGTAGTAACTCGGTCAAAATAACGAAATTTTTTACTTAGACAATGTATTACGACGGTGCTGATGTGGCTATGCTTAATTCTACATTTTGGATTACCATCTTAAAATGTACCTCATTAAAGTTTTAAGCGCATTCGAGATGTTTCTAATATTGCGAGGAAATATGAATAATCTGCTGGTTATTTTTTTAATATGTAGCTTAATTTAATGCGAAAGACATTATTCGAGAAATAAGTGGTGTTTTACTTTAAAGGATTAAGAGGATCAGTCGAAGTAGAATAAGACACCAAAATGAATAGGGTCTGATTGGAAACAAGTTATTTCTTTTCTTATATTATTCATTCCCACTTTTTTAGAAGAAAATATTCAATTTAAAAGTTTAATGTAGAGTACTGGCGGCATAGCATTATTCAACAAGCCTGTCGAATCTCACTCATGTGCATGCAATTGGGACCCGATTCATTTCGTCTCTCTGATAATAGATAATATAACATTTATATCTATGCCACTCCTGAAATTAAGAGTAGCCTTATTTAAAAATGTACCAAATGGATTCAAACATTGGCTGAATTCGGTAGCAGTCAATTCTTTTATAACGTCATTGATTATTTAAATAGTGGTAATCAATGTAATACATTTAAAAATGGTTTAAATGTTCTCATTACGTTTCGTCGTAAAACAATTCACCTACAAGGAATGCTAATTAGCAACAAGCAAAGTATTTGTCTTGTGAAAGTTATGTTTAATTAAAGCTCAATACTGATACGGTGAGATACTGGATAATATGTTAATTAAAATAATTTCTGCTATATTTTTAAAATTATGAATTCTTTAATAAAGAATCTAAAAAAATAGGCATAGGTTAAAATTAAACTGATGCTAAAGAAAAGAATCACTTAAAAAAAAACCCTGAAATTGACACAAGTAAGTTATTATAAAAAATACTGATTTATTCTGAAAATGCCTTTAAATTTAACAATGATAGAGCTATATGGAATTAAAATAGTTTTCAAACTGTTTACTTTCTGTCTTGTGTTTTCTTGTATCTTTTACCTTTTTCTGAAGTAATTTTTTTTAAATTTTTTCGAAGAGGGAAAAAATAAATCCCTAATCGTTAAATCTGTATCTCTTGAGAAATGAGCAATAAAATCATACATTTCCCTAAAGTCTGTGAGCTGAAAGTTTCATTTGTTGATGGTCGAAACTCATTTTAGCTCTTTCCTTGCAAGAGTCCCAGTCAACGCTTGAAAGGCACAATTGAACTCTTGATCAGGAGAGTCGGAAGCTCAATTTTCTCTTCACATTCGGAAAATAATGATTAATTTCGATCCGATATCGATGATTACAATAATTTCTCTTGGTATATTTCGTACACGAGAAAGTAAAATTTGTAGTTGATGATTTTAATATTATTGTTATCATTTTTTCAAATTTTATCAGGTGCTTACTTCGAAAGAATGTAAATTATTTTATATTAATTGTATTTTAGAAAAGTATCGAAGAAACGAAGGTATGCAGAGGAATGCCCCCATATATAATATATAATTGATGTTTTCAAATAAAGTGCCACAACAGCTGCTGAGGAGTTTATATATTTCAGCATTTTTGAGAATGGGCATATATGTTTACTTTAACAGGAATTTTATTAAGAAATTAAAGGAATTCTAAAGATGTGTTTGAACAGACACAAATTAATTTCTTTAACTTTGGCGTGCGATTTTATAAAATTGTTTACAATCAGAAGAATTATTTCAAGAATTTATTAATGTGAATTAACTGCTCGCTGTAAATTAACTTCTCAAATAATCTCAAATATTCACTTAATTTGGAAAATAAAATAAATATACATTACGTCTGCGAAACTATAAAATAATTAAATGCAGAGAGATAAAAGTTTTTTCGCAGTTACTTGAAATAAATCTCTACTAATAGTAAAGGAGAATGTGTGTCTGAATGTTGGCGCTTTACAGGGCAGAGGACTAGACCTGAAGCGACGAAATTTGGCCCAAAGACACTTTCGAGTATAGGAATGGGGACCTTCAAATTTTTATACCATTTTTTTTAAAAATTGAAATTTTAATAAGAATTTTAATTGATTTAAAAATATTTGCAGAAGACTAGGGAGATTTGTTTTCCATTCCGAACAAAGCTCATCACTCACTGATTGACTTTCGCTACACAATTTTCGAAAAACAATGTTATGACAGTTTTTAAAGTTTTCCAGCCATCCATTGCTGCTTTTAAAGTCTTTGTGCCCCCAGGTTCTGTGCAAATTGCTCCGCTTTTTCTTTCAACTCATTGCCTCCAATAGGTAAATTACAAACTCTGCATTGCTTAAACCATTTTATGAGGCATTCTTCCAAGTGAGGATATCCAGCTATTCGAATCTTCTCCAGAGATCTTTTTTTCAGTTCATAAGGTTTTTTTTTATTTTCTCTCTGTCCTTTAGTATAACAGATAAAGTTGATGCTGGAATTTTAAAATCCTTGGCGATTTGTCCTTTCTTCGCGCCTTTATCAATAGCTTCTAAAATCTCGAACTTTTTCTTTACTGTCAATACGTTCAACTTTCGTTTAACACTCACCGTTTTTGTCTCCATTGCACCACCTTCCAATTTTGCAACTTGAACTGGCAATTAACCCAATTTTTAATCCAACAACACCCCACAAACGTTTTTCGCAGACTGATTTAACACGTGTAGTCAAGTTTGTTGAACCTGTTACATAAAGACAACAGTTAATAGGATTCCGTAACAAATTTGTCAGAATGCCACTAATTGGATGCAGCCGTTACTATGCGACCTTGAATATCCAATTGGATGTAAAGGGAGAAATATTGTCCCTGTTTCAGCAAATTCTGGGAAGCATCCCCTATGTCAGACCTTCTAAACCCTTTAACTACTAAGAGTTCCCTAAATCTGAGTATTGTTGTATACCGAGGTTTGCTTACTAATTGATCCGTGGAATGGAATCGTCCTCCCCGTTTCCCCTTTTCTCTTCACTACGAAAGGTGGGAGATATAAATGGCAGGCCTTTCATGTCATATCTCTTGACACTAATGGTCCCGTTAATGACGACTCGCCCAACTGCTTTCTCCCTTCTTTCGGAACAGCAACTGGCCGAAATCGGCTCCACTAGTATAGAAGTCGCATGGCCGGTGACGGCCGGCCTAGGAGTCAGAGTGCTAAAGGTTACAATTTGGCTAAACAGCGATTTTCATGGGAAAAAAAAATTGTCTTCGAAAAAAATTCGACATATCAAGGTTTTGAGTGAAAACTCTTCCAGATAGGAATTGAAATTAACATTAGAGAAATACGAAATTTCAAGGGGAAAAATAATTTTTCGAGATATCAAGGTTTTCGAGATATTGAAGTTAGAGATATCCAAAGTTCAATGTAATATTCATAGACCATTTTCCAGTTAATGTTAGTTATCTGATGACAACTAATATAAACTGTATGAACTAGGGCCAATTTCCATCAAGAAGAAAAACAAATCTAATTGGAGGCAAATCCAATTTAATATCACAAACTATTAATAAAAAAATGAAAAAAGACTTTTTGTGTCCTTCAATCTCTTCAAAAAATTCATTAACAAAGATTGCAACTAAACTTCAATGTTAAATTTATTAAATAAAGATGTAATGGTTTAATAAAATTAAATTCTTTCTTCCTCTTTGAAATTTCAAAAAACTGATATAGGTGGCGTTGCATGTTAAGCGACGTCACTCTACTCTTTGTGAAAGTCAAAATCTGGAAAAAACGAAAAAATTATTTATCTTCCATTTCTGTGTCTCTTACGTACTATCTGATTTTTAATTTTAAATTAAGATATTCATGAAAGTTTCAAAGTAACGTTTTTCAGCATAATATGCAGGTTCATATTTTTGACTGTTATAGTGGTGTAAATGAAACTGTTTTTATACAGTTCGAAATATGACCAAAATATTTTAAGCTTATTACATTTCTGAAGAAATTCGTAACACTAATTTTGTGTGTCACCCTATCTAGCTACTGCAAAAAATGTTTTTTTTTTGCTACGATACACTTGTAACAAAATTTCATGTAAGAAAGTCATTTTTTTGTTAAATAAGTAGCACATATCTGATGGATTTGGGTCAAAATTAGGACAGATCCGCAGTTTTGGTTTAAAAACCATGCACGAAATTACACTTATCTATTTTGTTGCGTTTCTAACTTAGGGTATTCAAATAGTATGAATGAGGACAGCCTATTTGTTGTTGGAGTCTGTCCACACTTTGCAATTGACCTTCAGTTGTGATGTAAACCCCACACAAGTATCAAATTTCAATAATCTAGCTATTTCTTTGTTATGGTGTTCATAAATAGACAACGTGCAATCTTCCTTGAGACGGATTTGTCTGAAATTCGATACAAATCCGTAGCCATCTTTCGGATTGATTGGCGCTGCGATCGTTTATAAAACTTTGGACTGTAACCTCCAGTTTCTAGATATGAGCCATGGATTACACCTACTATCGTTTTTTTTTTCAGCAATTCCGCTCTTAAAATTTTAGATATAAGAGGATCAATCGACGAAGAATAAAACACCAAATGAATAGGATCTGAATGGAAACAAGTTATTTCTTTTCTTATTGCAATAATGATTCCCACTATTTTTAGAAGGAAATATTCAATTTAGAAAACTAATGTAAGTAATGATTCGTGTACATGTTTCAAATAAGTATCCTTACGCATGAAATTTGTGGGAGCCATTGAATTACGTCTCCCTGATTCTGAAGGGCTACTAATAAATCTTTTATTAACGTGACACTCTTGAGCTTAAGAGTAGCCTTGTTTAAAGTCTTAACTGAGAAAAGTCAGGCAGGAGTGATGGCTGAAGAATACCTGATAAATATATATCTTTAATAATCACTTAAATAGTGGTAATCAACGTAATACATTGAAAAAAGTTTAAATGTTCTCATTACGTTTCGTCATTGTAAAACAATTCACCTGCAAGGGATGCTAATTAACAACAAGTAATATATTTATAGTGTCAAAGTTCTGTTTAATTAAAGCTCAATTCTGATACGATGAGATACTGACTAATATGTTAATTAAAATAATTGCAGCTGTATTTTTAAAATTGCGAATTCTTTAACCCGTTCAGGACCGTCATCACATATATGCGATCTCTCTTTCCGTTCGCTCTGGCCCGTCATCACATATATGCGATCTCTCCTTCCGTTCGCTCTGGCCCGTCATCACATATATGCGATTTCAACTTGGAACGTTTTATTTGAATTTTTAAACGGCGCTAGATGGCGGTAAAGTCCGTTACAATTTTCGAATAATATTTCACGGAGTGTTGACCTTCAGTATGCACTTTCGGTTCCGGATTTTTTTTGTTGGATGAGGGCTATTTGATTATGTAAACAACTGCGCGTGTTAGGATTGCGCATTTAAGGATTGCGCAATTAAAGCGTTATGATTAAGCAATTAAAGAGCTATGATTTATTTTGCGGTGGATTTTTTTTATATTTTGATGGCACGATGAAAGGATGGAATGTTTATTGGTTAGGGGTTGGAGTAGAAATTATCGTTTGCAGTTTGGAGTTCGCTAGACAGTCTTTTGTATTTTTGGGGTAAATTATATTTTAGTTCAGTTGTTTTTTTAAATATCATGAAAATTTTATTACATTATATTCGGATATACTATCAATGATAATAAATTGTAAATTTCAGCGTATTTACTTGCAGTAATAATTTTATATGAATTTTTTAATAAAATTAGGCTTAACGGGAAAAATCGCCCGGTCCCGTGCGTACGCATCCTTCCGGAGCTCGCGGGCTTGGGGAAGCGCTTCTTTCTCCTTTCGCTGGTCCTGAACGGGTTAATTAAGAATCTAAAAATATAGGCCTAGGTCAAAATAAAATTAATAGATACTAAAGAAAAGAATAAATCTTTGCGTGTAAACGATTTTTCAAAGTTACTAATATCTGTTTTGTGTTTTCGTGTATCTTTTACCTTTTACCGAAGTAATTTTTATTAAAAATTTTTTCGGGGAGGGAAAAAATAAATCCCTAATCGTTGAATCTGTATTTCTTGAGGAATGGGCAATAAAATCATACATTTATCAAAGGTCTGTTGAGCTGAAAGTTTCAGTTGTTGACTTAAAACCCATTCCAGCAGTTTCCTTGTAAGAGTCCGAGTGAGCGCTTGCAATGCACAATAGAACTCTTGATCGGCAGAGTGGGAAGCTCAATTTTCTTTTCACATTGGTAAAAGAATGGTTAATTTCGACTATTACAATACTCTCTCCTTGTATACTTCGTACACGAGAAAGTAAAAATTGTAGTTGATAATTTTAATATTATTGTTATCAATATTTTTCAAATTTTATAAGGTGCTTATTTTCAAGCGCCGTACTATCGCCGGATTACCCCTGACAACAACTCAAGTTATATACATTGAAACCTGTGCATTGTCACTTAACAAGCAACACCACCTTGTAGTTTTTCTGAAATTCCAAAGAGGGAGAGAATTCTAAATTTTTCCCAGACAATAACGAATATTTTTGATTTTTTTTTACCTTTGGTAGGAACATGCGGTCTCATGCTCATATCAGATGTGAAAAAAAATTTCAGAAAATATTGAAATTAGACTACCGTTTGGCAATGAGTGAATACAGAAAGAAGACGTAATTCTGAAGTGAAAAATACTCGAACCTGCCTCAGGACATTTCTCGAGAGCTACTTTTGCGAAATTCATCGTTCTTTCTACTTTTTAATAATTATTCCTAACAACGGAAGAGGAAACATACACGTGTCGCTGTGAAAGCAAAGCCGTTATGGTGTTCTAACCCTGCATTATAGTTCCGGCAGATGGAAAGCCAATTTACGCTTAGCGATGTGACGTCGGAAGTCATGGGAGACGTTATGTTGAATCCGCCGACAGACGAGACGTACTCTGTGCTTCGAAACCGACTGTGCTCCGTAAGTATGCCGACTCGGAAAAATTCATGATTGAATGAATGATTTCACATTACATTCTGAACTCAAAATTGTGAAAAAAGTTAATTTAATTTAAAAGTCTATTCAAAATAATATTTGGAGATTCATGATACTTTATATCGAGCTGAGCTCCTCAAGAAACACTCCGTTATGAAATTCTATTTTCTGTATTCGAGGTCTCGATAGCCGAATGGATAAGACGAAGATTAAGGAACCAAAATGTACACGGTCCGCATCTCAAGATCGGAAGAGTGACAAGCATTGATTAAAGAATAAACAACGAATTTGGTATGGAAGTGAAAATTTTAATTCTTTCTTTCCATACTCGAAATGAGTAGTTAGATTTAACGTTTAGCTTACGGGTGGTACAAGAAATTTTTTGCCTTTCTTTACGGGCCGGTAAAATTTCTGTACGAGTAACCATTGAGAATTTCACTCCCTTATATAAACTTTTCAGCTGCACCGTAATTGCCCAGTAAAATTCTTCCCTTATTATGCCGCACCTCCTGGGATCCGGTGACTTTGGTCCGGCAGACTATTGGCAAAATGAGTTTTATTGAACAATGTGTTGGCCTCCTTTTTTCGGCACTCTTCAGGTGCATGAAATGTGGAAGCATAATTTCATTTGTTAATTGGACTCGAGAAAAAACGAGTTGGTTTTCTTTACTGCGCTTCATCGTACAATCGTGGTTTCATCTTTTTTTATAAAATGATTTGATTTGTTTTTTAACTGATAGATATCAACAAAAGTTATATTTAAAGACAATCTCAAAATGTGTGAAAACTATCAGGAATAACAGTTTTCTGTTTCTCTATGCTTTCATATGCAGGTAGAGAAACAAACGTTAAAATACATTTCTTCCTAAAATTGAGTCCAATGGAAAATTATTTAATAGTCAAACTGTTTCATATGTATTTTCATTTAAATGAAATGAATCAAACTGGCCGAATAAAAAACAGGAATATTATTTATTATTAACCACGCCAGGAAAACCTAGATTGAGATTATTGAACGATGTTAGGAAATACTGTCATAAGGAAAATCTCTAATTTCAACCCGATATGCTTTCATTCAAACCTCTTAATCCGGATCAACATTACAATTCTGAAGATGAAAATTTGAATGATCGTTGTAATGGATCATTATCTAACGACGAAGCAAACATTTTTTAAGAAGAAAAATAAAATTTTGATTTACCTAAATCATTCGAGGGCACTCAGAATTTGCCAGAAAGAAAATTATGGGAGGAGGAGATGAAATCTGAATTGATAGTTATGAATGATCGCAATGTTTCGACTTCGGCTGATTCACCAGGTATATAAAAAATCTTAGATTGTAGATGAGTCTCTATACCGTAAAACCAAATCACACAGATGGATCCAAAACATTTCAAGACTAGTTGCTAGGGGATTTAATAAAATTCGGTTAATTTAATTTTTCGGTTATTAGATTCATATTTGTAAATATTCCATGTTGGAATCGTGCAGTTGGATGTTTGAGCAGTATATCTTTATGAAAATTTGTCAGAATTTATATATAATGCATCATCCACCTGGATTTGTAATTAATTTGTCAAGAAAATAAGATTTGTTTATTACATAAGTATATATGTAGTTAAAGCAAATTCGACGTAAATGGAATGAATATTTAGACTCAACTTTAAATATTATTGGTTTTTCTAAATTAAATTGGTGTAACGGAGTCTATTCACTGAAAAGTAAATGTTTCTTATTAGTGTATGTGGATGATTTGTTAATGTATTTGATAAAGCTGTTGAAATTTTAAATGAGACTATTGAAAGATAAATTTGATGCAAAGATTCTGGGTAATAAAATTTTTTTATTAGGTGTAAAGTTTGATAATATAGATTACAACCTCTACTTGCATCAAAACACTTATATAGATAGGATCAAATAGATGTAAATTTACCGATTAAAACGGGAATTTCTTTGCATTCTAAAGTAAAGCCAAGTCAGAATTCTGAAAATAATCTGATGAAATATCCTTATCGATCTTTATTAGGATGTCTTTCTTTCAAAGCATAACGAAACAGGCCGGATATTGAATTTGCCGTAAATGTAATGGCTCAGTTTTCCAATAATTATATTCGAAAACATTGGTTAAATGGTGTCGATATTTTAAATTATTTATTTAATACTAAAGAATACAAAATTAATCTAAGATTCTTTGAGGAACTAAGACTTAAATATTATTCAAATGCAAATTGGGGTTGTGAATTTACTGATAGATATTCCACAAATGGATTTATTATATATCTAGGTGTTATACATTTTATGTGAAAATCATGTAAACAAAACCATTTCTTTAAGTTCAATGGAATCTGAGTTCATTGCTATTACAGACTCTGTCAAAGAGCTAATGTGATTTTCAAATGTATTAAATGAACTGAAGGCAGTGAGAGATGTAAAAACCTTTTCTGTATTATGATAATGTATCAGATATTTATGTTTGTTAAAATAACTTTGTAAATAGTAAAACAAAAGTTATAGATATTAGAAGGATTTTAGTCAAATATAGTAAATAAAAATGAATTGGAATTGAACTATGTAAACAGTAACACCAACTTAAATAGTAAAATCAACTGAATCGAAATCAAAATATAATCTTCTGGAAAGTGTAAGCAAAATTTTTAATACGGTATGAGAGTACGTAGTTACCCGTGGAGCCGTTTGTTGGCAACAGTTGAGTATTCCGAATCCTATGTCAGCTGCCTATGACGTATTTTCCGCCACAGCAAGTATCTAAGCTCTACTTGGTTTTACTGCACCACCTTCTTTTTTCGTGATGCCGATGCAATTAACTTTAATACGATGCTCTATTTTAACGTGCATTCAAGATATGAATCAGCTAGCTCGTGTAGTTGTATTTTAACTTTAATTTTTCGTATACAAGTTATTCTGCTTAACTTTGTACTTATTTCATTATGACTTTCAATAGAGAAAGTGTATCTTTCGTATGTCTGTTATTTCAACAGCTCCCAACAATGCCCATTGATTGGTGCTGCGATCTTTTGCCAAACTTTGGACTATAACATCCAGTTTCCAGATATGAGCTACGGATTACACTTTCGTTTTTTTTGAGTAATTCCGCTCTTAAAATTATAGATCTATGAGGATCAATCGAAGTAGAATAAGACAATAAATGAATAAGTACTGAATGGGAACACGTTATTACGTATTTAATAACATTATTCTTTCCCACTACTTTTGGAAAGAAATATTCCATTTAAAAAATAATTTTATAGACGTGTTTCATTATCACTATTCGGCAAGCGAAAGTTTTATCGTTCACCAGACATGTAAATGGTGGGGCCATCAATTGCGTCTCTCAATTTCTGAAATGCAGCGAACATACCGTTAAGGCTTTTTCTCATATCAGGGCCACTCTTAAACTTAAGAGCAGCGTAACTTAAAATTCAACTACTATAGAAGAACCGTGCGTGCCGTAAAGCAGTCACTCTTTATATAACCTAATTGATCACTAAAATAGTGGTAATTAATGTAATACATTGAAAAAGGTTAATTTTCTGATTTCGCTTAATCATTGTAAAATAATCCACCTGGACGGGATGCTAATTAGGAACACGTAAATTTTTTTATCTTGACGAGGTTTTATTTAATTAAAGCCCTATCCTGATTTAATTTTCGGTAAGATACTGGCTAATATGTTAATTAAAATAATTTCAGCTATATATTTCAAACTACTAATTCTTTAATAAAGAATCTAAAAAGTAGTCCTATGTTAAAATTATACTATTAACTAAACAAAAGAATCACTCTTCAAAAAGAGACTGAAATTGATAAAGATAAGTTATTTTAAAAAATACTGATTTATTCCGAAACTTCCTGCAAATTTAATAAAGATAAAGCTATATGCGCTTATAACATTTTTCAAAATTACTTATATCCGACTTGTGTTTGCATGTATCTTTTATCTTTTCCCAAAGTAACTTTTTAATTTTTTTTTTGGAAAAATGAATCCCTAATCGTTAAACATGTATTTCTTGAGGAATGGGCAAAAAATCATATATTGTTTCTAAAGTCTGTTGAGCTGAAAATTTCATTTTTTGATTTCCAACCCATTTCAGCAGTTTTCTTGTAAGAGTCCGAGTCAGCGCTTGAAATGCTCATATGAACTTTAGATCGGCAGAGACCAAAGCTCATTTCTTTTCACATTGGGAATAGAGTGCTGAATTTCGATCCGATTTTCGATGTGGCTTTATAATGTATGAATTTTTTTATTTTCCTTTCCTCTATTATCTCTAAATATGGATTCAAGAAAAGATAGACGAAATAAATGCGACTGTAATTGAACGGGAGAAGGACCCCATTGCTGAGAGGGGTTATTTTGTCTATTGCGGACGTTGTGAGGCGTGACCTCTATGCAGGAGTGGCCGCTTTGTGAATTTTGAATGTATAAAAGAGCACACAATCAATTAGTTTCGATGGAGTCATTTGAGTCCTTAAAGTATAAGGAAAAATTATATAAGTATAATTTATAAGTATTTACTTCTGAGGAAAAGCAATAAATTACTCACAATAAAAATAAAATATAAATATTTGTTAAATTTTAAACAAATGGAAATGGGTTCTAGCAATGTTTACTGTATTTAAAACTATGATATACTTTATCCAACAGGAGTAGGCTCCAATAGATTATCTCGTATACTACCTAAAAAAGGTAAAATCCTCCCCACGAGAACTCAGATTTATATTGCCCTGGGAGATCATGCCTTGGCGAAAGAGCAACGATACAAACGGAGTAAAAAAAAAAACCAAGCCACCGTCAATACACAATATCGAGCGTTTTGTGCGTCATAGTATGAAGAAATAACTGAATATACATTTTTAACGCCTGTCTTCGACCGTTTGAAAGCAAAATTTAATACAGATATGATATCAGAGTTACAAGATCACTCACCAAATTACATTTCTCTAAGTCATTTCATTTTTCAGTTGTTGTGTTTACAAGCATGCAAATGCGCAGACTGACCGGCGCGACGGTCAAATTTTTAATGAACAAAAGTTGAAACGGATCTACAATTCTGATGATAAAACCTTCCAAAAAATTTCTTTCTCTAGCTCTTTAAGCTCCTGAATAATCGTGTTCACATGCACACGGGCAGGCAGACTTCAAGTGGACCGGTTTTCGTCCGAAATTTGATAGAAATCTGCAAGTATTGTGTAAATTCTACAGATTCTGGGTCGGCGTTCTGTATAGTTCCAACTGGTTTTGAGTTATCGTGATCACAGATAGGTTTTCGAACTCAGACTGGTCTAAGCTGTAGAGTGAGTTCTAAATGTTTGACGATTACAATATTCTCTCTTTGTGTACTTCGTATGAGAGAAATTAAAAATTGTAGTTGATAATTTTAATATGACTGTTATCGTTTTCTTAAAATTTTATCGGGTGCTTATTTGCAAGCGCCTTACACTCGGGGGGATTTTCTTTGACAACTTCTAAAGAAATATACAGTGAAACCTGTTTATAGTCGCTTAACAAGCGACAACACCTATCTCAATTTTGTGAAATTTTAAAGAAGTAGAAAATACACAATTTTTCCCATCCAATAACGAATATTTTCCAATTTTTTTCACATCTGGTAGTAACATGGGGTCTCATGTTCATATCAGAAGTAAAAAAAAATTCAGAAATGTTCGCTATTGGTTGCGAGGAATTGAGTATTTTCTTCCTCTTTGAAATTTCAAAATTTCAGATAGGTGTTGTTGCTTGTTAAGTAACGGTATATTCCTTTGTTCTCGACGGAACTCCTTTTTTACTTATTTTAAACTTGCCTGCAACGATAATCATTTTCAAGACTCCCCTGTGTATAACGATAATTTTACCTCTTTAGAAAGCTGGTAAAGCAGATTCCCGCAAGAACCACAGCCGTTTGTAGGAGGAGGATCCGGGGGTAATGATAGAAATGTGGACAGATGTTTGTTGCCTCTGACCACTCGCACGCACTAACCTGTTCATTTACATTTAGTACCTCACACTGACCACTTGCGCCTTGAATTCGCTTATATGTGTTAACAGTATGAATCTGGCATAGAGGAAAACGTACGCATTTGAAGAAAAGCTACAATAATTTCGGAAATCAGTAAAGATCTAAAGCATGTAGATGCTAGTAAAAAAATATATTTTTCAGTCGACGTTAGCTACATTTTTAAAAAAAGAAAAGACATTGGAGATGCTGTTGAAAAATGATCGCAAATGATAACGATTTAAAGGTGCCTTAAATGATGGTGCTGACAAAATCTTGAACGTAAATTTTCATTCTGAAATTCTTAAAGACATTTCAATAAAATCTTTTATATCGGTATATAAAATTGCATATTTTTATATTTATAAAATATTATTTTATATCAGTTATTTTTGGTAAGATGAATCAATAAGCACAAAAAATATGTTAGTTTCTTAGTACATGCACACCCTTGTAAACACTGTATGCGCAAATCCTCAAACTGTATATAACGATAAACTGTCAATAACATTACATTTTATTTGTCCCTAACATATCGTTATAGACAGGTTTTATTGAATTTCATTTAATTTTCAAAACAAGCGTTAGCGCAATTCTATTAGTTTTACTTTCTCGTATACGAAGTATACAAAAAAATATTGTAATCGTCAAAAATTTGAACTAGGATTTTGATGAATCATCACGTTTTATTCAATTTTTGAATTATGTCCGTCTGTGTGTTTGTTTGTCTGTGAACACGATAACTCAAATACTATAAAGCTGGAGGAATGAAATTTGGTATGTGATATTTACACATAATTAGTAGGTGTCTATCAAATTTTGGACAAATTCCGTCTACGGGAAGTGTATCTGTCCGTGTTCGTTATGACACAATAACTCATCTCTGATCAGATAAAATTTCACAGTTTGAATGAAAACAACGGCCATTTAATGTCTTATGATCTCTCTCTAACTTAATTTTAAAAAAATAGATACCAAATACAAATAGAAAAATAAAAAATAAGTAAAGAAACTTAAACTTTATATTTTTAAGCAATATATTACTTGACAATTAGAAAATAGTTTTTCAAAATAACTGTTTGTATTTTAACGGCCCTCTAAATATTCACATCTGGCATCAAAAATGTCATTTCTGGTTTATTATTTATAGTACAACTTTGTTTCTAATTATCGCAAAAACAAAAAAATAAAGAATTTTTGGATACCTAACTGTAGGGCCTATTAAGTGAACAAATAAATCAAATTTCGAAATTTTTCGCTAAAATGAAGATTTTAGGATTTCAGGGCTGTATTCCCTATAGGGCAACCAAGGTTGTTTCCTAGGGCGCGTATTGACCAAAGAATCTTTCACATTTCAAATCATTTTCCGGAAATAATTTATATGTTACCGGCAAAGTTTGAAATCCGGAAATCTATGGAATACCTAGGCATTTTATAGAATGCCACAAACTGTCCGGCAATGTATGAAACGATTAATATTTCACACATTTCCTAGAGAAACCGGCAAAGTATGAAATACATCTCCGATTCGATTTTAAACGAAATAAAATTATGTGCAACTCAATATAAAATTATTTCCTTGCTTAGTGTAACAAGTAGGTTCATATTTCATTTTGCTTTCTTTAATAAGAAAGGCATAAATTTTGTTTTGCACACCTTTAATTTTTTTTACATATTTTATATGAAAGTTCTTTAATGACACACTTTCATTACTTTTCAAAATAACATTTGTTTTTTTTGAGGAATGAACGTCTTTTAAATAATAGCCTTATCATGAACTTTTATTCACACTTTTCCTGAATAGCATTTGTCAGTCTAAAGAATGCCTTGGTATTTTATAAAATTCCTAGGGAAAGAATATAATAATTCTCACATTTCATACTCTGCCTAAAACCTCCAGGGCTTCTATAAAATGCCTAGGTATTCTATAGAATGCGGGCGTTTCGCACAATAGATTTCTTGAATAAAAAAAATAGTCCCACTCTATTAATAAAGATATATTTTATATAAGAATGTTTTGAATGCTTACATGCGAAGCTATTCTCGGCCATGTTTTTATTGCTTAAAAGCCTGAATTTATAGATTCGTGCTGGTAAAGACAAAACAACATGTTAGTATAAGCAAGGTACCTTATTTCAATGTTTTTCGGACTGCACACAAGCAGCGCCACAGTCTTAATTACCACTCTGCATTGATGAAACCTTTTCCCCAGTGGCGACAATAAATTCAACTGCCATCTGGCAGACAGATTCCATTGCACTAGTCAACAAAGAATAGAGCTGAACTCGTATTACGAGGACTGTCACAGTTATAAAAATTTACATCCTTTGGATATGTGGTGAATGGTTTCTTCCCAATGGGCGAAACTGATGTCATTGCGAAAAACGGAAAAGAGAGAATTTGGTGAGGATGCCTTGATACGTCAATCTAAAAAAAGTACTTTGTTTTGTTTGTTTCTGAGCCGCTCTAGAATGTAAGAACAGCACTTATTAAAGTGAAGCCATTGTCAACCAACTCGCATAAAAAAAAATTTGTTCTTGAAGAATTCTGGAATACCCGCCCCCTCGACCTGTAACCATTTAACAATAGTGGTAATTATGCAATCCATTGAAACAAAAAAAAATCATCTATAACACTGCTAATCATTGACTTGTAATTGAATTATCCTGTCTAAAGTTTTGTTTAATTGAAACCAGATTTAGATGTGATCTTCGGTAAGATGTTGTTTCATATGCTAATTATATGATTGCAGCTAATTTTTTTTCAAAATGCGAATTAGTTAATGAAAAATTTGCCCAAAATATGGCTGTACTGAAAATAAACACAAAAAATCGCTCTTAAAAAATCTCTGAAATCCACAGAGTTAAGTCACTATAAAAAATAATGATTTATTCATAAAATACCAGTGGATTTAGCAACTATTTTCCAACCATATAACTATTTGAGTTCGTAAAACTTTTCAAAGTGACTTTTATCACAAATTACTGCAAACAATTTCAGATATGTAAATACAATTGCAGTACTGAATCCCGGGGAAGAGTATTATGGGCCAAAACCCCACAGATAAATCAAAATTCTTAATTTTTTAGATCAGTACACCAGTTTGTTATTATACACTTTTTATTGAATAACAAGTGGCAACATTACATGCAGGCTTGACAGGCTCGAAAATTTCACCACATACTACTCATTCCACTAGTACTTCTAGCGTTAACGCGGTCGAAAATATTGTTTCACTAGATATCTCAATATCTTTTTTATTAGATTATCGAAAGTATTGATGTGTTCTTTGTTATTCTTATTGTCAGGTGAGCAAAGTTAGAGTGTTTTGTCTTATACATCAGCCATGATGTCACGACAATATTAAGACCTCATACAAAAAGCCTGGATTCACCACTGACCAATTCTATTAGGAACCAGAACCCTAAACACAAAGTCATATGAAAGTATCATAAAATTTTACCTTAATATCAAAATTTTTTTCTTCTTGGCATTTCTTAATTACCAAAGAATTTAATTTAATCTGACTAAGCTGATCTATAAATTGCCTTCGAAGTTGCTGTAGGTACCTTATAAGTTGCTGTAGGTACCTTATAAGTTGCTGTATGTATCTTAGAAGTTACAGCAATTTAATGTAGTAATATGTCTTGAGCGTCTCTTTGCTTCTTTAGAAGGACGAGAAGGAGAACTCCAATCTTTCGAAACGAAGTTTGTTCAAGTGTTTTATGAAATGTGTAATAATGATATTTGCTCAAGCTTAGTGAAAAAGATGTCGCAGTTCATTATTCTGGTACTATTTCAGGTTTTAATGACAGTAAAACTTCGATTAAAAGTCACTCATTAAACCGTCAGTTTCTGTTATAGTCTAAAAAATAAAGAAGCGTACATTTTATAGTATTACAATCCATTCTTGTTCATTATATCATAAAGAAGCGTACATTTTATAGTATTACAATCCATTCTTGTTCATTAGTACTCTTATTTTATGTTTTATTTTGATTGTTTTGTAAATTAAATAAAATATGTATGTATTATTCGCTTTAAAGTATTTTATCTGATTATCTTTCCAAGCCGACAATAAAATCACGTTACTATTTATATGTATTAAGATATTTTTTAACCGTGTATTCGGTTATCCGTCAGAACCCTAGTCTTGACAGTGATGGTTGATCAAAGTTTTACGATATTTCATTATACCACGTATATTAATCAGGAGACCCTCACTGAAGATCATATCTGCATTCCTGAACTATGCCTTTTTCCATATTATTTTCCACCAGTGTCATTTCATTGAATAATTACTTATAGAAAATAAATGTGTAAAATATCGATAAATAATGTTTACATATTCTTATAAATGAATGATGAGCTCTTTCGGACCTACTTTTGACAATTCTGTCAATGCTTAAACAGAACTATGTTCGTAATGTAGTTCAGTTATTACCTTTGCAATCTCTATTGAATATCTTAATCAATATGCAATCTTTTTCAAAGAGTTCGTATATTGATCTTACTGAAAAGAAAGTGAACTAACCTAAGTCTCAGGTTGTACCTATTATTTGCTGCGAATGTATAGTTAAAGCCATTTAGATCAGTAATTTATCATTTAGCGAAAAAAGAAAACTATTACTATTAAGTTAGGTTTGAAATAATGGAATTTTATCGTCAGTTTTATTTTGAGCTTGTCCGGATGAGGAAACAAAACCGTTCTTTTGTTTACTCCAACTGAAGGAGGGAGCTGCAAGCAATAGGGAAAGATAAATATTACAATAAATGTTGGCTACGATGTCACTATTGTAACGAATCTGAAATATTGATTACCAGCTATGTTATTCTTACGGCAGGAAAGGGAGTTTTAAAGTGTTTTTACTGGAGGCCAATCCAATGAACCCAGACCGTGGCGATTATTTTGTAGACAAAATGAAGGTTCTCGAATATGCGGACTATATGGTCTTATCTATACTAGAAACGGAGTTATCTAGAACCTCCCAGAGAATTCTATAAAACGTCACTTACGTTCAGACAGGGTATAAATACCGAGCTACTCAAACGAGGAATCAATCTCTTTGGAGTTCTGAACGCACCGTAGCTGGTCAGTTGATAGACTTTGAGCGCTATTGAAAGTGCTGCTACTGATATATTTATTAGTGATCTGCTGTCGGTTTGTGTTGTTAATTTAGACAAGTGTTGTTTAGTTTAATTACCTGTGCTTCGTTTTTTGCAGGAATATTTGTGAAATAAAGCGTCATTTTTTATTAACATGCCTGATGTACTACATTTACGTATACACATTGGACCATTTTTGTAACGCTATGAACCGCGTGATTGTCATGTACTTAATGTAGAAAAATCTTGAAACTTTTTAATCATTTTTTAAAAGAATAACCTTCCAACATTACTTATATTTTATTAACTGCATTAGGAATAAAGATTTTATAACACAAAAAATTCCATTTGATTGTTTTTTTCCGGAAAATTTGTATCTTGCTGTATATTTATCTTACTATCTTCCTTCAGAAGATCCAAATTTTTTTTTTTCACTTGGAATAATTTCAATTAAGAAACGAAATAAATGTACAATAATATGAAAGTGCTTTAAACGCTTTTATTTCTCTGGTATATATACTTGCAACCTACAAAAGATTTTTTCTTATGTCTCGAAAAGTATTTAAAAATGATGAATGGGATAATTGGATGCTTAGGAATCGATTGAGCTACTATAATAACACAGAGAAACATTAATTTTATAGTTTAGTAGTAATTAAATTTAAGACTGGCAAGTTTACTTACCACTGCCCGTTCACAACGTTCGTGTTTTCGTAACGACTTTAAGTTAAATAGTTTGTCATTAAATTTCAACTCGCGAAATTTTTTTTTGCAGAAATGAAATGAAAACATTCTTATATTTATTTATCAGTATATATTATTGCATTTATTATTTCAAATTCAATTCTAATTTTTGAAACTTAACAAAAACTACTGAGGGCAGTAGGAGTTTCTTTCCATTCGAGATCTTCCTGTTAATGTTCTTACGCATCTTTCGACTTAATTTAATTTTTGGAGTGATGAATATTTAAATTGTATACTTTATGGCTTTTTAGTTTGTTTCTCAGAACAAAAAGTGGGCAAGATGTTATTAGAAAAATTATATTAGGTTGCAAATGAACTTGAAAATTTAATTTATTAAACATTTAATTTCAATACAAAGTAATTCTATGGTTTTGTACTAAAAAATTACACACACACACAGCAAGTTGTCTTAAATTCCCTAACTTCAAATGGTATGTATACTTGTCGGTGGACATTTTAAGATATTTTTCCCTTCACGCTCAGTTGTAAATACGTTTGCCACTTTCAGTTTCCCTTAAATGATCTCCGCTAAGTATATTTACATCTCCTCATTTCATAAATTAATTGGTAAATCAGCAAAATTTTGATATTTTTGTATTAACAACATCAGTTTATTATAATATAACCAAAAAAATTTTGTATTTGAAAATGTCCCGGATTTATGTCCTCTAAAGGCTTAATTGCCTTTTTAGAAATTATAATATATTTACTTTATTTCACTTAAATAAACTATTGTGTTGTTTTTTATTTTTTGCTATTTAGTTAATAATTATATGTACCAATATGTTATTTAGCATTATTAGGGTAAGGCCTAAAAGATTGAAGTTGGCATTCTGATAAAGATTTTAAAATTCAATTTGAATGTTCACAGTCCCATGATTTTAATAACTTATTATGGTTAAGTTAAATTTATAATAGACATCCTTAAGATAATCGACTTACGTCAATTCAGCTTTTTTTAAGTCAAGTCAGTTCTTTTACGTCAAATCAGCCAAAAGCCGAACGATAACGCATTTGCATTCAAAACGTTTGTGTAAAATATAAAGACAGTGTATGATGTTAAAATACTGGACCACGCATACTGACTCATTCATTTTCAAGTTTAGATGGTATAAGAAAATGCATTTATTGACTTGGTTCATTTATGTATAGTGACGTATGTTGATTTCAAAGGACCTGTGATATAATTTTAAAAAATCAATGCTTAAAAATGTTTGATTAGCAAAAGAGTTGAATTATAACAGAAAACAATGGAGTAAACCTTTTTATGTGACAATTCAAGATTTCAGCCAATCTTTATGAATTGTTTTTCCATTACATTATGTATTTCCTTTCGAACTTTGTGCTCAAGGGGTATTCACAAATTTCTAAATGTCAGCTAAGTCTTCGTTTGCATTCAGTAACTAGCTAGGCGTCTTCATTTGTCATCGAGAAGCATACTGAACATTCATTTCATGTATTTAAGCTGCTAATATTAACGAGTGTATGAACACTACAGAACTAATTTTGATGCTAATTGTGTTTGCGTGCGTGTGCGCTTCTGTAATCAATTTTATTGGACTATATCCAATTTTAAAATTTGATGATTATACAGGAAAGCAAAAACAACTGAATTTTACTATTTCCAAATTATTTTGATTTTATGTGAAAATTACAACAGGTAGGTACATTACTGAACACCAATTATTAAATACCTTTCACAATTAATATACAATAACCGACCAGTTAAACAATAATATTTCGTCACTAAATATAATACTGTAAGTACCGTGTATAATCTTTTAAAATTTTATCAAATTTCAAGTCGCGCTTTATTTTTAAACGCTAACAAAAATAAAACAATATTCTTCTGGAGTCTTTTGATAAAAGGAT
The DNA here is from genome assembly GCA_013235015.1 of Araneus ventricosus. Taxonomy (NCBI): domain Eukaryota; kingdom Metazoa; phylum Arthropoda; class Arachnida; order Araneae; family Araneidae; genus Araneus; species Araneus ventricosus. The sequence goes on along the minus strand of BGPR01020610.1, from coordinate 4,914 downwards.
TTATATAAAATTAAATTTCATATAAATTGAGCAACTTACAAAAATGAACCATGTCCTAAGTTTTTTAGTTTAGAGAAGCACTAAAAATTGTGTTACGATTGTCATCGTTCAAACGTTGGTTAATTTGGTAGAGAATTAAATTTAGGAAGATGATATACTGTTCCCAGGTCTTGAAGAAACGTCACTTTTTTAACAAAGAAGGAGAAAAGTTAGACTAATGGCTCAGAAAATTCGATTAAAAAGCCTGTTTCTTTTATGGGTTGTCTTTTTGGGAATTGGTTGTTTTTCAGAGTTAATCGTTAGTAAATAGGATGATATAAAACTTTAGATTCTTGGTTTTTCAACTTTTTAATCATTATGAAAATGTATTTTTATTTCATACTCGATACATTCTCAGTTGGAAAATGCACATCGTTGTAAAATAATGTTTGCTACCAATATTTTCCTTTAAAGCCCAAACACAGAGAAACAAAAAAAATTTGGGGAGACAATCTTAAGCTGATAATCTGAGCTCACGTATATAAACATTATTTAAAAAATTGTCGAGAAATGTTCTTATATAAGATTAATTGTATCTAGAGAAAATTATTATTTCCCATGCAAATAATAGAAAATAGTTTATGGTTGAAGTTAGCGTATTTATATATTTTTATAAAAATTTAACGGCGTAACATCTCATTTAAATAGACAATAGTTATCTCACAAAAAATTCTACTCCGAATTAAGGCAATGTTCTTTCGTCTTAATCCTGTATCCATTCTTAAATTTTAAGCACAAGCCAGTTCGTTTTGGTCAATTTTACATAAATGCATTTTTGAACTTCTTCTTTTCATTCAATAAATTATTCCAGTTAATATAATTATTTTCGAATGACTTTCGTTTCTATTCTTTTTCGTCGCCCTCATTCAATTAAGTTTTCATATTGAATTAAAAAAACTCTAGCAAAATTTTTTGATTAATAAACTGCTTACTTTTAAAAGACCTTTACGGAATAATTCTGGAAGATAACAAATTTCTACTCATCTCTGAAGTAGAAAAAAAGGATAAAACAAAAGTTTTTGAAAGTGAAAAGAAAAAAACTAAAGAATTAATGAATGTACAAAAAGAGTTATGAAGGAGTTTTGTTTTGTAGAATTTTTGTCATTGTTCTTGAGTGGCAAGCTTGAAGACAGTTGTTTTGCTTAAAATTATCCAATAAAGTCTGTGGTTTACTTTCCATGGTTGAAGTAAGAAAATATCCTGTGTGTGTAATCTCATATTATAAAATTTTTTATACTTAAAAATAATTTGCAACGAGCACTAAAATGGTAATAACAAATGAATGAACACTAATTTTCCATCATCACGGACTTGACTCGATTTAGATAGTACATTGAGTGCACAAATAAAAAGTTACACAACTTCATTTAAACTATTATTACTTTTAGTGGTGAGTCGAATTTGATTTATATTCCCATAAAATAAAGTGATGTATTGTTTCATGAAGCCAATCGTAAATGATTATTTAGTAGCGATAATAGAAATTTTATATCTTATATAAGATGTAAGAGCAAAATGAAAAATTCGTAGTAAATTCTATCTCTCAGAAAGCTGTTAATCTTAAACACTAATGTTAATATTTCGTTTAAACAATATAGGATCTATTTTAATTAAGAGCGCATGAGCACTCAGTAACGGCAAATAAATGTACTAGATGTTGATAAAAGATTGCTCAAATAAAGCGCAAGATGGAAAAACCATTGTAAGTATTTTATGCGTATACCTGGCGAACTATTCATTTTAATTCTAATGCCCTGAGTTTGAACTACATATAATACTATTTCATCACTTTCGCTGATAAATTACGATATAACTTCTGTACTAACATTTTAAACATTAAAAAAGTTGTTCCACTCTTCTACGACTAAAGTTTCAGAGTTATAAGATTGTGAAACTAACTACTTTTGATGATTTTAGACCATTTAATGAGCGCCTTGGATGACTCGATCAAGTGACAACTGCCTTATTTGTCAACAATAATGATATTCAAATCTTCATAAAATCAGTAAATTACAGGTGTGGAAGAGAACTTTTTTTTATTTTAGTGTGCCAAGAATATTTTACTAAAAATGACTATTAGGACCAGAGGACTGTATAAAAATTTAGACTTCGTAATTTTTTCGGAAGTATATTTATTGTCTCAAACAACAAGAACAAAAAAAAAGATTCTTTACTTCACTTAAAAAGTTTCCAGTTGGAGGCATACGACTAACAGAACCCCAGGAATCCGAACTAATCGTGGCTGACCTTTGTTCGGATTATCCGAGAAATTCGGTAAAATACTCTTGATATACCAAATAAAGTATTGACTCTGGGTGCTCTGTGAAGGCGTCCAGAAAGAGCACGCGGCGATTCACACGGTATAGTGGCAAACAACCTGATTGTAGTAAAAGATATCTGAGTTTGTTTCTACTAATTTAGGTACTGTATTCATTCTTAAAGACCAATTCGAATACTTCTTTTAAATTAGGAATAAATATTAACTTTGTTTCTGATTCGTAATTATTGATTCTTTATTTATTAGAAATTGAGAAAATATCTCTATTATCCTAATGTACGGGTTGCTGAGATTCGATATTGCGCCGCTCTTGAATTATAGCAACAGCGTTCTTTAAAGAAACAACCAGAGTTTATTGGCGCTCAGTACGTCACGGCAATCAGATTTTATATAAAAAATACTTTTAAAAAAATAGTGGTAGTTTAGAGAATAAATTCAATCAAGGATTAGCAGTTCTTTTTTCATTTCAAATCATCATATGCCTTACTATTAGGTAATTCATCTACACGCTGTCCATAACATATATAGACACAGATTTCAAAAATGAGCTTTTAAACTTAAGTACAATTTAAGTACTTCTAGAAATGTGTCAGTTTTGTTGAAATTCGTTAATTTATTAAAATCTCTAGTAAACAATTTATATATGAAAAGAAAAAAATACTCCGATATCGAAAATTTAAGATATGAATAACCAATGTATGGACATTCAGAGTTATAATTTAGATAATTTTTTTCTTTTATCTAAATGTTGCTTAGATTGGACCAAATACAGTTGCCTTAATTGTACTGTTGAATCATCTTGAACTAGAAGAATTGTCCAGAAAACAGTATAATCACTAGTAGCCTTCATAAACTTAAAGTAAAAGAATAATTGACGCAGTGTATAAACAATCGAACTTCGGTTTATATAATATTTGCGAATTTGAGAATCAAAATATATTTTTGTTTTAATTGTTCTTAAAACCAGTGGTCCAATTTGAAAAATTCTTTGTCCATTCTGGGCAATCGGCTTTTAATTGGACCGATAACAGAATTTTTTAAGTTATTTTTTTCCGATTTTAAAATGTATTTCATGAAAAAGTTAATTACATCCTTTTGAAGATAAACAACTACAAAAGAACTTCGTCTGCTTGTTTTCAATAAAATTACTTCTTTACCACTTTATATTAAAAATGTCCAAGGTGATCCAAATAAAGCTCAACAAGTTATTAGTTTTTAAACTCATACTAGCATTTCATTAAAGAAATGAATACTACCTTTTATTCGATTACTTCCAACCATGCAAATAAATCCTATATAAATATGTATGCACTATTAAAAGTTTAACGCTTTGTGATCAAAATGTATTCAGGTGAAAGCGAAAATTATACAAAACTTCCAGAGCTATTGGAATTGGCTCTCCGGTCCTATCAATCATATTTAGTAAAACATTCTTGAGACTCTAACATTTTAACAAAAAAGTCCAACTCTTCTGCGACTAAAACAGACTGAGTTATGGAGCTTTGAATAACACTGACGTAGACCACTTTACACCATTTCAATAGCCATTTTGAAAACTATCCACCAATCAATGCGGATCACTTGCTCGATCGCTGATTCATTAAAAATCATGAAATTCAAAGTTCTATAACTCGCACAGTTTTATTCACAGAAGTGGAAGTTTTTTTTTTAAAAATGTTAGTGTGTGAAAAATATTTTATTAAATATGACTGATAGGACAGGGAAACCGTATAAAAATTTAGAATTAGTATCTTTTTCAGAAATATAGTTATTATTTATTTGATATATATAGTTATAGTTATATATATTATAGTTATAGATATTACGATATATATATTATAGTTTTATATAGTTATTATATTTGATATGTATAGTTATACTTCATTGACTAAAAAAACCCAAAAATTACAATTCTTCCTCTCAAAACATTTTTCCAAATTAGCTATTGGGCCACGATAAATGCAGACACCTTGGATAGAAAAATTTGTTTTCTTTTATCGTTAATCCAATTTTCTACTTACTTCTTTTTTGAAATCATGGTATGCTGTAAAATGCAGCGCGGAATATTTTTGCAGTCGAAATAGGATCGACTGTACAAAAAAATCAAGACGCTCTCATGTGAATCAGTTGTGCGAGAGTGGACGTATTTCTCTTCTAAGTTCATTCCGGGAATTGGCAATAGCATTTTTCTAACCTTTAGACTTAGATAGAAAATTAATTCATCTCTCGATAGCAGTCTTAGACCTGTTCTGATAATAGTATCACTCACACCTCTAATTCTTTCTCACATCTCATCTAAAATTTCAGCTTTAATTTGAAAGAAGAAATGATTAGATTTCAACTAGCCCATAACTTGCTTACTGAAACGAAACAAGGTCATGGAAAATTATATGGCTGGTAAAAAGAATTATTAAGCATCGAATCTGTACGCATACTACCGAATATACTTCAAACTCGGTACACATGTTTCCCATTAGCGTTCCGTGGCCCACTAATAAGCTATCAACGGCCACAAGTTGGGAACTGCTGTTCTAATAATTAAGAAATTAGCTATTGGGCCACTTTAAGACTAGACACTCTGTATAATATGCGAGATA
>BGPR01020609.1:15998-27661 GCA_013235015.1 Araneus ventricosus | reverse complement strand
TCGACATACTTCGTTCCGGTTACGTATTGCTCTTTAAGGTTCGGTGTGGATTCTGATATCCATATATCAACATCTCCCAAATCGCAAGGGCTTTTTGCCGACGAAGTCATGAATTTCTCGCCGACGGAGACAAGAGGAGTCCGCCGACAGGGCAATTCTGCCCCCTCCTGGCGCCCTCTGCTTATTGGGGAACCACGTTGAGGTGTTGCGTTCCACGAGGAACGATGGATCAGCTGACCTCAATACATCAAACCCATTCGACAATTTACAAATCAACGCAATATTTCGATGGAAAGTTAAGCCGGCGGTTGAATCCGTGACCTTAATCGATCGTCCTTATTTTGTCACCTTCAATAAAGGCAGGTTTTGGCTGGTTGTAGTGATAACTGACAATCTATTACAGTTCACGAGTAAAATCGATATATAACATTTCTTTGCCAAATCCTAGCAATGGTAAATCAATTGTAGGTCATCTTCTGCGTGGTTCAAAAAAAAAAACTCTTCCGTAGCCAGGAACCGCATCCTTGATTCGAGCAATGACTCGAACTGTTGATTACTTCCGCAGTTAATTTAGGTTCAATAAACGCTTCTTCCACTTCAGTAGGCACTTTCCATCCTCATGACGCAGACATGATTATTTAAATGCATTAAATAAACGTTGTCTGATGAAATAATTTAGTGAATTCGGAAGCGAAGTACGCGATAAAACTGAATGTCGGTTTTCTAGAAAAGTAGCTCACAGTAGACACGAAGATAGAAGGCACAAGTGTCTAGGCCAGAGGTCAGCGATCTTACTGCTCCGGAGCCGTAGAAGTGAGGTTACCATAATTTTTCATTGAAATCCGGACAGAGGTTGGAGGATGGAAGTTGAGTATTAACATATTATTAAAATTAATATAGATTTATAAATATAATTAATAATATATTTACTTATACTATATTAATAACTAGTAATTAATTGTGAACATTAATATATAATGATATAGGGTCAAAATGCAGCATAAAATTATAGTAAGTGCCTGCAAACGACACTTTTCTGTAACACTAGCTCAGGTTTGGTAAGACAAGAAATTAAAGACTTCAGATGCAAGAAGATACAATTTTTTGTTTTGCTTGACAGGCCAAGAATTATATTAAGTGCCTACTCGAGCGACACTTTTTCATAGCACTAGGCTCAGGTTTGATAGACAGAATTAAGACTTCAGATGCAAAGAAGATACAATTTTTGTTTTCATTGACAGAATTATATTAAAGTGCCCTACCGACGACACTTTTCATACTAGCTCAGGTTTGAGGGAATGAACAAGAATTAAGACTTCAGATGCAAAGAAGATACAATTTTTTTTGTTTTGCTTGACGAGGCAAAATTATATTAAGTGCCTACTAGACGACACTTTTCATAACACTGAGCTCAGGTTTGAGAGTAGGAACCAGATTAGACTAGATACAAGAAGATGCAATTTTTTTTGTTTTTTGCTTGACAGGCAAAATTATATTAAGTGCCTATAAAACGACCACTTTTTTTTAACACTAAACAAGGTTTGAGAATGAACAGAATTAAGACTTCAGACTAAAGAAGATGCAATTTTTGTTTTGCTTGACGAGCCAAAATTGTAAGTGCCTGCAAACGACACTTTCATAACACTAGCTCAGAGTTTGGGGAAATGAACAAATTAAGACTAGATGCAAAGAAGATACAATTTTTTGTTTTCATGGCCGAGTCAAAATTACAATAATTGAAAATGAATAAACAATTTTAGATTTTCTTTACTTAATTTAATATTTAAAGTTTGACTTTACGTATTTTATTCTTTAACTATTTAAAATTTTTAATAAAATTTTTTCCTTGTTCGATGAATTTTTTATAGGCGATATTATTAGAGACCAATTATATATGCAATCCCACAGAGTATGGCCCTAAGTCAGGAGTAGTTCAAGCCTCGTGAGTTACAATGAATTCCCTACACTTGATATTTTAGTTTATGTGATTTAGAAATAATTATATATTAATATACTTTAAAATTAAGAATACATTTAGTTTAGCATTTAGGTTGCTATGTGCTGAAGATTTAAAAAAAAAAAATCGGAATACGTGTTTTTTCCAGCGCAACTAGTGAAATAAGTTTATGCTTTTATTTGCAAAGAAAAAAAAAAAAGCGATAATATAGATTTATAGATTCTCTTTGTTGGCAGATGACGTCAGCTTTTTCGAATGGTAGATTTTCTCTAATACAACCAAATTCCTCTCTTACCATATTCGCTGGCTTAAATCCGGGCATTTTGTGAAGATACGGACTTCCAGTACGGACGTGAGCTTAAAATCCGGACGTATAGTAAGCATGCTCTTTCAATGAATAGTATAACTCTAAAATTAATAAATAATACACGTATGAAATTGTTTGTACACCTAGTTTTGAAAATTAACACTTATAACATTAATAATGATATCACAATAGTTTTTATTTAAAATCACAGAGCAACTTCCTTTTTTAAATAAAAAAATCTAACCAAGGTGATCAGATGAATAAATTATTATATTCAAACAAATGTATCTTCTCTCCGTTATTGAAGTATTGTTTTAAAAAAATGGCTGAAGAAAATAATAACAAATTAACACAAATTTCACTTTTTTTGGAATAGCAGCAGAGCAGCGTTTGGAAGCCAGAATGCTAAAAGATTTAAATAATAATCTTTTCAAAATCTGTAATATGAAAGTAGCATCGACCTTTACAAATGGAGGAGATCAACTTTAATGATTGATTATGTTTGTTTAGAAACTTTAAGAAAATGATCACAAGCTGCCGTTTGTACATTACAGTAGCTGCAGACTTATCTGCCGAAGGAAAGATTTCAAAGTCGTTTTTTTGTATTTCAGTTATCACCATCTAAATGTCAGCGTTAGAAATCGTTTGGCGGTTAACAAATGTAACAAGTTGCTCTTTCTGCCGATTTGGGAGATACCTGCCATTTAGGCGGCAAAAACTAAAAGAGGAGTGCTTGGTTATTTACTTACTAATACTTAGGAAGAACAAATTGCCGCTCATTTGGAATATGGTTTTAGATGGATTTAAAGGATGAAAATGGTTTGTACAGTTCAGGAACCATCAAACGGTAGCCAAGGTAACAATATATTCAAGTAAACATTATTTATTGATAATTGTTGTAAATTTTGTAAATAAATAGCATGTTGTTAAATAAAATTAAATCAGGTATGCGCAACGTGGAATCAATTCGTGCGACTAATGTCACACGACAAACATAATTAAAAGCATAAACTAGGCATGGTAGCTTGGTCATGTGACCTAAATCCGTTTTCTTTCGTCAAGATTTACAATTGATTCTAAAATTAAAGGGTCGTACGACTCTTAAATCTCGAAAAAATGGTGGAAACTGTCAAATTATATCTCTGAAACAATGCAATTCACAAACTAACTTTTTTTTCTAGAAAAATATGTGTTCTTTCTCTTATAGCACACACACTTTCATACCTGCATATTGGTACGTACTTATTTGAGAGAGTAATAAATATGGGTATAATTCTTGGAGGAAAAATGAGATAGTCACCTTGCGCGCATGATTACGGATAAAATATTGGTCTAAACACAATATTTTGAGTATCTAAATAATCCAGTCTGTTTAAGAAACTGAACCACAATTTATTAACATTTAAATTTAATTTCTATGAAACTGAACCACAATTAGGGATTGCAATCCGGCACTAATTTCAATCCGGTCAGAATGGACACATCAAAACTATTTTGCCTTTTCATTCCAAAATCAACTGTATAAAAGATGATAAAGTGAGTGTATTACAAAGTTTATGAAAAAGGCGTTAATTTCTTATGAAATCAACTTTTTTTACACTGTTATAATTAATCAACATTTACGTATGAATCAACAATAAAAATTTAGTACAGTGTAACTAGTTAAATTGTAATTGTTATATTAGTTTAGTAATAATTAGATAATGACGGGCGGTTAAGTTCAGTCTCACTTACTAGATTTCACAAATGACATCAATGATAACTTGTAATGTAACTTATATTATGTAAGTAACTTATATTAAATCTAACTAAATCGAGCTTATCAACTGAGATCACAATAATTAGGTATTTTAGACACGACAAGCAGTCTCATTCTTATAATTATGACAGTCATCATGAATCTGTTTAATCAATGGCACAATTATACAATAACGAGTTTAAAACTTCTTCGCATTTTTAATATACTTACTTTAAATTATTATTTTAAGTAAAACAATTTAAAAAAACTCACTTTGGTTTTGAAAAATTATCGTAGGAAACAAATAGTGTTAATTGTGTCGTCTGTCAATCGACTTCTTACAGAGCTACAAATATAACCAGCGGCCTAGAAAGCCCTTTCTGCTTATACACTTGTCGGTTTTATTGTCAACAAATACTCATGAGTAGAAGACAAGTATTTTCCTCTAACTCCTTCACTTTCACCTTCCTCTAACTCCTTCACTTTCACATGCAGTCATTTCCTTTCTTAATGTTTTCTCATAATCTTTCTCTTTTTTTATGGTATTTATGCTCTAGGTTTTCATATCTTGCTGGATTTGCATTTGTAATTCTTTCTGTAATGTCAAATCACTTTTCAGTGACAATTAATCTCAGTTATTTTCTACTATATTATCTACGTTTTCTTTAAAGCTATCATCTTGAACAACTTTTTCTAAGATATTTTTCATTTCCAGTCTTACAACTTTTTTTTTTCGGCATAGTAAATGTATCATCAGTTCGTCTTGTATCATCATCATCTTTTTTTTTATTCTGTAAGTATATTAATATTCCTGTTTTCATTTTGAATTGGTTTCAGAAGTGACATGTTTGTTTTAGAACTTTTAGACTAGTACCTGCAATGCAACACAAATAGGTACATACTTACAATTTAAAACGTTATTTCTGTCACTATGTAAGAAGAAAGTCGTATTATAAAGAAAAATCAGAAATATGGATCTTTACTCAATTCATTTCTAAGTCTAATTATCTACTTAAATCATTCTCGTACTCGTAAATGCAACATAAACATAATTCATCAACCAATTGAACAATAAGAATGTCTATATGTGAAGCGGGTGAGTCATCGTCGAACGATTCGTACACACCACGCATTTAAGTACCTACTCTTGCAACAACGCGAGTATTTTTTCAAGAAATCGGCTTCATGTATTTTTTTTAATTTACCGGATCCGGTGATCGGATCCGCAAACTGGTACCGGATCCGGTAGACGTCTAATGATGCCGGATCCGCCGGATTACCGGATCCGGTTTTCCGGATTGCAATCCCTAACCACAATTTATTAACATTTAAATTTAATTTCTATGAAACCGAAAAACAATTTATTAGCATTTAAATTTAATTTCCATGAAACCGAACCACAATTCATTAACATTTAAATTTAATATTTCTATTTTATATACCAATTTAAAATAAAAATGTGAAAAATAGTTAAAATTTCATATTTTCTAACCCCCCAAAACACTTCTTTGGAGAAATATGTACAAAAATGTGGTTCAATTTTTAGAAGATAGAAAAATACATATTCGGTAAAAATTGTATGTAAAAATATTCAATATTTCTTGAGATATCGTGCTCGCAATATAAAAAAACACATTTTGAGATATATCGCTTTAAATATATGGTCATCCATATTCAATGTTTACGTTGAAGAGCTGATACATTTTCCTTCATAACTTTCATAACTATGGGAATTTTTTAACGCGGATTGTTTTAAAATGTTCAGAAAAAACAGGGAAATAATATGCATTCTTTTTCAAGGTTTAACAGTCGTTTGTCCCCTTTCGACTTCAGATATTTACGTTCTACACCTCAAGAGATACTCCGTCAAAATAGGCTAAGCTTTAAGAGCCTCGACAAATTAATCCAAGACAAAATATCCCGTGCCGAAATAGGTTCGACAAAATAGACCTGATAAAATAACCCAAATTCAAACACTGAATAACATTTAAAAAATAACATCATTCTATCGTGGCTCTTACGGCTTCGGCTATTTTGACGGGTCGCGATCTCAACAACATGGATTAATTCCTTTGGAAAATGAAATTTCTTTAATATTTTTGTAGGATTCTTTGTCAATAAATTTTACTTAAACAAACAATTATAAATCACAAAAGAAACATTTGAAAAATTAATTGCGTGTTTTGGAAAGAATATTACCAAACTCATAAAATTACCATGACAAAAAGTTCAACATTATCTGACACGTCAGATTATATTCTAAACGCGTTACTTCATTATTAACATGTATGGATGCTGTTTTAATTTTTTAAAAATATATGAAGAAGAATGCTACTTAAAATTTATCCTAACATTATTTTAGGAATTCAGCATCATCTATGGACTGAATTTGCTATTTATATGAGCTGAACTAGAAGATACTTCCTAAAAAGTTCTAATTATGCACATCAAAGATTTTAACAACACGGCTAATTTTTTATTTCTTTGACTAAATAAGAACTTTTCCGTCGCAACAAAATTCAGGGAAAAAATATTTATTGGATTTTAACAAATGCAAAAATTGAAACTCGTTAAATTTGTATTAGCCCCTTCCATCACCTCTACACTAGAATCCTATTGGTAATGTTAGGACAATTTAGAACAAGTTGACAAATTGTATGTTATAGAGAAATCGCGAAATATTAAATCGCGAAACAATGAAGAAGAGGTTGAAATATATTTAAAGTTTGATTTTTACGTCAGTCACATTTAATCGAGTTAATTCATTTGGAGCATTCTCAATTTTTATAACGTGTTTTTAACTAATAAAATATTACAAAGAATTACAATATCCTATAGGATTAATAGTAAAGAATTTGAATTATGGGCTGTTTAATTCCCAAGCTAAGATTTTTTAATTTGAAATTAACATTAAAATGAGTTAAAACATTTGATAGGGCCAGTTCAAATATTAAGCAAATATAAAGCACCCAAGGGGGGGGGGGTTTTACATCTGGCTTATTTTTTGCTATCAAGGGGGGAGGGGAGTATGAGTGATGTGCTTACGTAAGACATTAAAAATCACTTTATTTCCGAAAATCTCTCTTGTTCCTGGTGCAAATAATTTAATTTAAAAAAAATTAATGAAACGTTAAATTTGGCAAAGAAAATTAAACTGATTTTTTTAAGCTTAAACTTGAAATTGTCAGAGTAAATTAAACTGTATTTTTTTTTCCATTTTAAAGCCAGATTACGAGTTTTATTGAATTCAGTCCAAAATCTTTTATTTAGAGATTATTACTGTTATAGCTTTGTAAAAAAAAGAACGTGGTAGGTTTTAGTATGTCTTACGTAATTTTAAGAGGGGTTTGCGATTTGCTTATTTGTTTTGCTGACAAGGGGGGGAGGGGTCAAAAATACCAAAACAGCTATACGAATATCTTAACGCCATATTTGTGAGTTAAAATAGTTGTAATTATCCCGTAAAATTAAACAATTTTCTTCAACAAAAGCGAATTCGACAGATACCAGTCTCAGACGAAAGGAAAGTAAGTTTCGTTTTACTCACCAATAGTGATGATGGATTGCATTCTTAGTCCCCATAATGTACCTATAGAAAAAAAAGAAAATATATATTGAAAATATAAAAGGACTTTTTTTAGTTAAATATACATTAATAAAATTGTTCTCTACTTAACAAATACTATACAGGCTGTATGCTTAATAATTTTACAGCATAGAACGTCAAAAGAAAAACAGTGAGTGGTAATTTTGAAGGGGTGTTATGGAAAGATTTAAAGTTGACTGAATCTTTTCTTCTATAAATATAAATTTTTGTCGTAAGTGTTCTTATAAAAGCAAATTGAAACTACATACAATGTTGTATAAACATTTTTTTTGTCAAACATTCTTAAAAACAAGAAAAATGATTTGTCGCATTTATGAAACGAAAGAATGAAAATCGACCTTATGCAAAAATTTAGGTTTCTAAAGAAATGCTATGTAGAATTTTGAATATTCGCCTATATTAGAATATTTGGCATGAGAAAATTAGCTGCTCGAAATATTTTCATGTTTACGCTTTGTAATTTCTACCACGAGTTCGTTCACAATGGATAAAAAAATAATGTTCTAAAAGATAACTTTTATGACCAGCTGATCCGGTCACAAAGATAAAATTTCCACTGAATCACTTATACATAATTTTATATTCCTGGTAATCCTTTAAAAAGTACAGTTTCGACCTCTATTTAACGAACCTCTATTTTGCAATTTCCTATTTAAGGAACTTCTTTTTTCTTCTGTATCAATATGTTTTTTCTCCCTATTTCTCAAAATAGTTCAAACATTTCTAAACTTTTCTTTCTTTAACACATTTTGTGGTGATAAATGACTTGAACTGGGTTAACAGTCTCCCTAATCTTATCGAGAGCAGTAAAATCCGCAGTTCTTCATATTTCATCCCAGGAGGTACCTTTGCTTCCCCCCGTGCACTTCACTAGAAAACTTTCAATATCCCCCTTTCACACTCAATGGAGCTTGTCACGTGTCCCCGAATTTTATCAGTACATAAATCTAAGGACGCATGTGTAATGTGATGTTTACTCATATTGTTGAAATAAAAGAGATAATGTTATTAAATTCTTTAATCTTTAATATAATTTTTTTTTTAAATTGAAAATATTACTCCCGGACAATATATTTTATTCTGGTTTTCCTTGCAGATTTCTTTTTTGATGGGTAAGACATATGTACAATAGATATTAATTCACACATAATTCACACAATAAAGGAGTGATTAATTACTGTTTTAATAATAATATTTAGTGTTTATGAATTCAATATCTGTTTTGTGTAGTTTAAAGTATTTTAAAAGGTGAATCTCTATTTAACGAATTTTCCATATAACGAACTTTTTTTCGGGATTTAGCGACTTCGTTAAATAGAGGTCCGACTGTAGTTTTAAACTTCAGATCGCCATAGACTTTTAATCCGTGTTCATATCTTAGCCTTGCACGCTTTTCCTGTTATTTATTGTCTACATTAACGTAAAATAAGCATTTGGTTTCAACATTACATTGGCACGGCACATTGCACGCCCAGAAGCACGTTAGTTGGCTTAAAACACGTTGATAAAAATTAAAACGTAGCAACGATAATCTTTCAATTTACTTCATGATTTCATTATATACTAACTATCTCGAGGACTACCCTTACAGATTCCGCAGAAAAATTGATCAGATAAAAGAAGAAAGTAAAATCCGGTTAGATGTTTTCTTAGCTTTCAACAATGCGAAAGAAACACGCAATTAAACATTTATTTTAACAATGAAAACGGTTTCAAATGCGTTGCAACAATGAAATGTATCGTTGTAAATTATCCAAAAAATAATTTTAAAAGGTCATTAAAATTAGAAAAAAATTGTACGGCAACTTAATTGATATCATTGAAAAGGTAATGTTTTGAACTTTCAGATGGCGTAAAAATGGTTTTGTTGCTGTAATATTTTCGGAAGTTATTAAGGAAAAACGCCAAAATTTTGTTTAATTTTTAATTAATTAAAATTCTAATTAAAAGATTTTAAAAAACCCGGCTCCGCGGTGCACATTCCTACCCCCTAAAGAATGTTCGTGACAACTTCGGTAGCTTCAGTTCTATCGGTCTACCCTGCAGAGGACCGACACGCACACATTCTCCTTTATTATTAGTAGAGATAAAAAAAGAGTAAATCTGCATTTATTTTTTATAATACTCTGCCATCTCTGTATTTTTTAATTTCTCTTTACTTATAACTTATATTCATCTTCATGACGGCCTTTCATTGCTTTATTATAACGAGCAATTTTCTGCGAGTGAAATTCAGCATATCCATTCCAACATTAAATTCAGTTACTACTGAAGTTTAGAGTAGAAGGAAAGCTATATTGGGTGCAGGCTGAAGCCCCCCTCCCCCCGAGCTAAGCCAGAATTCTTGCTTTTATTTAAAATCACTACAAACTTTTTTCCTTAATTTCCCTTTTAAAAAAATAATAATAATAATAACGTGACAAACTGCTTTCTGGCTTGACAGGCTTAAAAATTTTCGTACTTTTCTAGTGATTCCACTTGTTCTTGTAGATTCTTGTAGTGTTAACGCGGTCGAATACATTTTTGGGCTAGTTATTTCATTGTATTTTTTATTAAATTATCGAAAGCGTTGTAGTGTTCTCTATGATTCTTACTGTCAGGTGACTAAAGTCAGATTTGACATTCGTCATGAAGATACAAAATTTTTATGACCTCGCCCCCCTCAGACGCAAATCCTGGATTCGCCACCGACAGAGTGTATCATTGCGCCAAGTTAAATAGTCCTGGTTATAATTCTAATTTATTTTATGTTAGTTGGCCTGTTGAAACAGAATTTAGTTTCAAACGCAACTAATCCTGCCCATAAAAAAACTATATTTAAAACGAAAAATGTTTACTTCCATAAAATGCTTTCTGTGCCATAGCAACATATATTAAGAAATCCATCGCTCGCCACTTTCTACGTACTATTCTATGTACTAACTTATATTATTACTGATTCCAGCAGTGGTTCCGGTAGCAGTGAAGTGTTTTAGTCAAATCATTCGCAAATGCGGTTATAGTATGAAAAATTTTAAATCTTGAAGGTTTTCCCTTAACATCTCGTATTTTATATTTACAAACGATAAAAGCAATTCATGTCTATACACCATAAAACAAAATTTCACCTTCCGAGATTTGCCCCTCAATTTATTTCAAATTACTCCCTCCAATTTTTGATAAGAACAATATTGCGATGAAAACAATTGAGCATTATCGTCAAACATGGAGTCAATTCACGTGACGTCATAGTCATACGATGAATTTAATTGCGGAGGCCATCTAACAGTGACAATTCTCACCGCGCAGGCGAATAGAATACTCGTCGCAGATGATACATTATCTATCCCGACCCTGAAAATTATTTGAAATGAAAATGTCGAAAGTAACTGATACTCGATGGGTCTGATTCTCTTTGTTCATATGACTTTCCAGTAAGTTCTTTTCCATCTTCGAATTTGGTTTCAGTTCGGTGCTTTCAAAAAAATGTCGGCCCGCAAAAGAATTCCCATGCACAGAAATTTATTTTATGGCCACGCTGTAAGCAAACATTCTGTAATTCCATTATAGAATATTTATAAACTATCTTCCTCGGAATATTATATTAGGATAGATTTTACATCAGTTTAATCCTTTAAATTATTCATAAACAAAAAAAACATCTGCCCTACCTTTAAATGTATTCCAGAACGAATAAAGAAGGTAATTACTTTTTGTTCTAAAATTACACACGCAGACGATTTTCAACTTCACTTCATTTCCGAAAGGATATAATTTTCCTTGCTTTGTGGGAAATAAAGAACGCAGCAAAAGGAGAAAGATTTCAGTGAGTTAGAAAAGTGATTTATATTCGCATGTTTTGATTCAGAGGGCGTGTTACAGTAGCGCACAGACCCACCATGCGTGGTGTGCAATTTACTGCAGATCATTTTGGCGCTTCGCCTACGCGGGTGGGTTCTATTAACTTCCCATTTTGGGTCTTAATAGTGTGGGTGGAGGCCCGTGTTATAGTTTGATAAGTATTGGCTATTTCAGGGTATTCCTTTTTGATGCAGAAATTGGTTTGTTTTGATTT
>BGPR01020609.1:1982-15988 GCA_013235015.1 Araneus ventricosus | reverse complement strand
TTCCTTATTTTTAAAAATATAAATATTATAATATATTTTAATAAAAAGATTAAATGTAATTATATAATTTAATTAAAAAAAAAAATTTTACTAGTTATATTGTGGTATGCAAATATTGAAATTCGGAAATTGATTTCAATTCCGTACAATTCCCGTTCAATGAGTTTTAAATTTTGAAGAATGTTACTCATAATTTAGTATTCAGGCATTTTTGCTATGCATTTCATTAACATATAATTTAGCAGTTCGCACTGGTTCCAAAAATTCTACATTAACCCTCTGAGCGCCCAATTGTTTTGAACTTTTAGCTGTCAGGTTAGAAAACTTAGCTTTTAAAGTAAATTAATCAATCTTTTTTGTAATTAAATATATCTCTGAGATCTTAAGAATACTTTATCCATGATTTTTTAAGAAAATATACATGTAAATATAAGCTATCTGCTTTTGAACTGAACATGAAAAATGTAAAAAGACATTTGAGCCGCTCAGAGGGTTAAAATGGTAAAATATTTTAGAGTAATTGGAATGTACATATTTGAAAAAGAATGTTTTAACTTACATTAATATTAAATACACTTTTAGCAATAATATAGATTCTGAGTTTTGGCAATTAGAAATTTTCCCTCAACCTAACATGATCCAATTCTATAAAATTGCAACATTTGTCTCATATTTCATCTTAAAATTGCGAATGTTATAGCAAACGTCAAAAATTTATTCAGAAAATAAAATAAATTATCTGACATATTTTCAGTACGGCAACAAATATTTAAATAAATTTCATCAGAAAGCCACATTTAGCATATTTTTTATGTAGTTTGATTTCAGTGGGAGCAAAGCAAAATAAAACGTCCCGTTAGATGAAAGAAACAATTTTTATTAAAATGAAATTCTAGTATTAAAAAATAAGCTTGTAAGATTGTTTTATTTTGCGAATATCATCTGTTTGTAACTATCTTTTGGTAATATGGATGAGTAAAAGTTACAGTGGTAAAGTACTTAAAAAAATTAAGTTTAAAATTGTAACCATGGTATAACTTCAATTCAATTCAAACCTTATTATTAAATCTAGATTCTTGTGACCAGTGGCGAATCCGGGGGGGGTCCCCCCGAGCTAAATCAGAATCCTTAATTTTATTTAAAATCACTACAACCGTTTGTTCTTAATTTCCCTTTTTTTAAAAAATAACAATAAAATGACAATATTGCTTTCTGGCTTGACAGATTCGAAAATTTTCCTACTTTTCTAGTCATTGTATTTGTACTTGTAGCGTTGACGCGGTCGAAGACATTTTTTTGGATAGTTACTTAATTGTATTTCTTATTAAATTATCGAAAGCATTGTATTGTTTTTTATTATTCTTAGTGTCAGGTGAGTAAAGTCTGCAAAGTTAAAGTGTTTTGGTTTACATAAGCCCTAGGGTTTGACATTCGTCCCGGCGATACAAAATTTTTAACCTAAAGCTCCCCCTCCCCGACCCAAATCCTGGATTCACTGTTTGTGACACCCGTAAAATTATTAAATTACAACATTTTTGTTCACAAATTTATTACAGTGCAAAATAATTTCTGGAACACGAAGAAAATTTGACTTACACTAATAATGTGACCCTACTGTAACTTTTTTTTCTTTCATTATAAATCGTGCGTATGTCATAAAACTTCAAGTAAATTAATATGAAATTCTAGGCCATATGGACATCTATTGCTTTTAATAAAGATGTAAAAATTCAAAATTATATCAATTATGCATTTTATATTTAAATTGAGCATACATAATTCAGATGTGTTTTTTTCTCAATAATTTCACAGAATTTGACGATGAAATAAAAAGATGACACGCTTTATTTTATATTAAATAAAAAAAATTGTAAAATATATATAAATAATTGTTATGTGACTGTGAGGTCACGCGAATCGACTCCATTAAATTAAAATTAATCGATTTTAATTTAAATTATTAAATTTATTATTTCTTATAAATATAATATATTTCTTAAAAGCATGACTAAATACTTCTGCAACTATCAAACTATGTATATTTTAGATAGTATATAAAAAAGAACTTTTAATAAACAACCATATATACAGAATAGATACTGTATGATTAATTATGTAATTACAAATAATCTATAAATTATAATTATAAATATTTCTATTATAGCTGTAATTTTTCATATTTCAGTGATAATATTGATACTTATATAAATTATAGTTAAATTATAATTCAAACAAATTAATTTTGGTTACGATAGAATTTATTGCTCATTTTAATAAATTCCATGTGTCTTTAGCAGTTTTATCATCAAAAAATTGTAATCTCTTGAAATTGAAATATTTATAAAAATCAAAGTTTACTCTCAAAATGGTCAATTAATTTTAATGAAAGCTGCAGTTTATGCTGCATACATAAATTAAACAGCAGGACATTTAAAAAACAAAATCAAAAGGACAAAAGTTAAAGGACACAAAAAAAAAATATAGAAGCATTTTTTTTCATGTTTCATTAAAATTAAACTGTAAGTATTGATTTATTTATTATAGTTAAAAATTGTTAATATTTTTTAATTTTTAATAACTACTCTGAGCATTAAAACAAGCAAAATAGTCCACGAGAAAAATTGTAATTCGTTTCCAGAAGCCATTTAAAAAAATTGCTAAATTAATATTTAAGCGCTTTTAATTGAAAATTCTTAGGTAAATGAAAAAGAAATAATTATCAATTAAAAAATCTTTAACACTGTGGAGAATATGCAACTCATGAATGCTATTTATAAATTTCACAAATACAAATTCAAAAACCAATATTGTTGAGTTTTTAAAGTTTTATCAAATGTGGAATGTACTTTGAAATGCAACACTTTGGAAATACGGAAAAATTTTAAAAAGCAAACTTTTTGATTAGTTTATAGAAATCTAGAGAACTAAATGAAAATCAGATGTAACTTTTTAAAGAAACATTGCCAAAATATAAACTTTCAGATCTCTCATTAAACATTAATATCTGCCAAACCAAATAAATACAAGTAAAGATAGCCAATACCATTGTGAAGAAATTTTTGAATCAATCCACCTACAGCCAAAGGCAAAGTTTTCGTAGACCGCAATGTCATAAAGAACATTCCAGAAATAAAATCACAGCAGATGTTAAAATATAATTCAAAACGTTAACGCTAGCAACCACCATAAACTCCCAACACAGAGACAGTCGAAATAATTTAAATAGTTCCTCTTTTAAAAAAATGATGAACAGTAAAGTGTTAATTTACATTAAGCCCTAAAAATTATAATAGAATCAAAATAATATACTACATTTTAAAGAACAGCCTTGAAATACCATGATTAAACATGTTTTTGTAAGACTATTCAACGATCAAATAGTTTTAATACAAGTAGACATAGAGAATGCAATAAAAAAATTATCAAAAAAATATCATCACTTCAAACCTATAGTTAAAATTAAATATTCACTAATACATTTTAATACAGTTAGAGATAAACGTTAACATTCATCCGCTGCTGTTTTGTTAAGCACTGAAGAAGTCCTAGAAATCATCTGTTCTTCGATTAAAACCAAATAACCACCAAAATACTTTTAAACCATTATGATCTAAAATTTCCAAAGGAATTCAGGTAACTGCAGTTAACAGCGAAGTTTTCAGACTAACTTACAGACAAAAATAAGTAAATATACGAATGTTTCAGAAAAACATTACTGAAATACCACCACTTCAGATCTCTGGTTAAAATGTAACAGTCGCCAATACATTATTGTTCAATCAAAGACAGGCGATAATATTCAACCGTGCTGTTTCGTTAAATACTGCAAGAGTTCCTAAGTGTAGCTGTTCTTGGCTAAAACTAAAAACCACCAAAATATTTTATACCCCGGCGTCCCTTGTAGTGTTTTCGCAGTAATTAAAGCAAGGAAAACTAATTGAGTAAAATACAGGTATAATATTTTTAAAAATTTATTCTCAACTATAACAACGATTACCGGTACACAAAAAATGTGTTTAATATAATCGGAACGCAGTAACTAAAGCAAGGAAAACTAATAGAATAAAATACAGGTATAATATTTTTAAAAATTTATTCTCAACTATAACAACGATTACCGGTACACAAAAAATGTGTTTAATATAATCGGAACGCAGTAACTAAAGCAAGGAAAACTAATAGAGTAAAATACAGGTATAATATTTTTAAAAATTTATTAAAGTTAGAGAAAAAAATTGCGAGAAAACAAAGTTGGAAACTGGAAAGCTAATTTTCGAATTTTAAAGTGATGTAAAAAAGGTTTTTGTGCGATAAGACGTTCCGAAGTTACTGAGGAAAAATGCTAAAATTTCGTTTAATTTTTAAATAGCAATCTAATCAAAATTTTGGAAAACCTTTCTTAGGGTAGGTAGTTACTACGCACGAAGTAGCTGCCCGTCAAATTTGGTAGACAACGGTCTGTCCTGTAGAACGTTTTGGACGATTTTTGCATCATGCATGTCGTATGATGTATCATGCATGTCGTATGATGTATCATGCAATTTACAGATAGTGCCCAGCCTATAAATAGTATCATATTTAAATTTGAGCTAACTTCAGTTAACGGCAAAGGTTTTGGACTAGCTTACATCTAAAAAAAATTCTGACAAAATCGATTTTTGGGAAAAACATTGCTTATCTACCAAAACATCAGACCTTTTCCTGCAATTAAGCAACCACCAAGATACTTACGAGTAAAAGATAGGCAATATTATTCGAAAGTTCTGTAACCCAAATGATGGTTAACGGTAATGTTCTCTGAGGAAATTAAACGATCCAAAAAAGGTTATGTAACATAAATTCTTGCAAATTTACAAAGAACATCAATTGCTGAAGTACCGCCCCTCCAGATCATTCACTAAAACTAAGCGCCAAAATATTCTACAGCAAATACAGATAGGCGAGATCGATCCAGTCGGCCCAACAACGTTGTTATTGCACTGGAAGATCCCCGAGCCTGCAGCACTCACCTGTTGAGCGGAGTGACATTGGCCTTGCCGCGTAGCTGAGGTGGAAAGGAAGGAACAACACAGAACTTCAAGGTCTGGGACGTCTTGCTCTCATTCGAGGTCTGCTACTCTCACTCACTGAGCCTCGCAAGACTTTCTCTGCCTTTTTTCTTACCCTCAACTCGTTCCTCACCTGCCCCCACCCATACCCTCCTCCAACCTGTTGTTCCGTCCCCTCTCTGCCGCCCCCCGGTTCTTTGATTGTTTTTCACGCACTCTGTTTTTGTCTACTTGCTTGCTGTTGCTTCCACTGCAGTGAATCGGTTTCTGCCTCTTTTTTTTTCTTTTTGGTCTTCTTGGCTGTCTTTTACCTTCTGCTGCAGAGGGATTCGCGTTTCGGAAGCCTATCTTCCACCTGTGGGAATTTGGCGGTTAGGGTAGATTCCGGAAAGAGGCAGCTCGTCTAAAAAAATATATTTGCGACGATTCTTGGTAAACATCATTTTTTTAGAGCAGACAGAGAGCTGTCTAGGATAGTGCAGACACGGCTCGGTTAGGAAAAAAAAACAAAATAGATTTTAAATAAAATATTGTTGCCTTGTCCTTTTCCCGTCTACTACCTTCTGTCGAAATTAATTTGCATGGTTGAGAAAATTTTACATGGTTATTAGCACGTTCGAAGCGATGCAATGAATCAATCACATTTCAACTTGTTTTCCTTGCGAATGAAGTAACATTATTCGATATTATGAGATTTTACCTTTAATAACGCCACTGAACTGGCTTAGCATTGCATTTTACTTCCGGTTGCATCAACAGACGACAATTTCATCCGGTTGCCATTTGCATGAATTTATTATATCGAATTTCCTTCGATGCAAATTTCTATCGTTGCAGATTCTCTTTCCGGACACCATCAATGTTATTTTATGTTACCTTCAAATCTGCTCCCAGTTACATCTGCTGAGAATTTCAGCCGCTTTTTTTAAAATTGTCTTTCCAGCTACCACTAATAGGAATTTCTGCCGATTTCAAATTCTACTGCTGATTATTGCTGATGTAAATGTCTGCCATTTTCAAATATTGCTTTCGACTACTCTTGAGGTGAATTTCTGTCATTTTGGTTTAGAATTTGTTTGATCTGTTGTTTGAGATTGTCACAGACACAGTTGAGACTACGGATTTCAATCTGCTTCCTGTTACATCTGATGCGAATTTCTGTCGCTTTTTTTAAAAATTGTCTTTCCATTAATAGGAATTTCTGCCAATTTCAAATTCTACTGCTGATTATTGCTGATGTAAATGTCTGCCAAATATTACTTTCGACTACTTTTGAGGTGAATTTCTGTCATTTTGGTTTAGAATTTGTTTGAGATTGTCACAGACACAGTTGAGACCACGGATTTTAATCTGCTTCCGGTTACATCTGATGCGAATTTCTGTCTCTTTTTTAAAATTGTCTTTCCAGCTACCATTAATAGGAACTTCTGCCGATTTCAAATTCTACAAAGGGATTTGGGGTGGTCAAAGTTTAGTATAAAATTTTAAAAGTTGCCTACCTTCAACTTTCTTTCATAGTACTAGATAAGAGTTTCAGGAAGTGAAAAAAATTAAGAGGTCAGAATGCAAAAATGATAAAACTTTTATTAATGCTTGGTACTTAAAAATTGGTAATGCTTGGTAACTCAGAATTAAAACAAAACTTTAATTTTTAGTTTGAACTGGGCCCTGGATTAGGAGATTCGTAAACTTGCTCATCAGCAATGGATGTAAACAGTGCAAACAATGAGGCTCGTCTACTTTTTCATCACTGTAAACAATGAGGCTCGTCCACTTTCTCATCAGCAATGGATTAAACAATGAGGCTCGTCCATTTTGTCATCAGCAATGGATATAAACAGTGAAAACAATGAGGCTCGTCCACTTTCTCATCAGCAATGGATTAAACAGTGAGGCTCGTCCATTTTCTCATTAACAATGGATGCAAACAGTGTAAACAATGAGGCTCGTCCACTTTCTCATCAGCAATGGATGTAAACAATGTAAACAAGGAGGAATGACGTCAACTTTTTCGAATACTTCAGATTTTCTCTAATAAAAATAAATTTCTCTTCACTTGAGTAAATCCTGACATTTTGGAGATCCGAACACTGGTCAGGACGTGAGCTTGAAATCCAACAATCCGGACGTATGGTAACCCTACGCATATCCCATTTACCCCCAATTAATATAAAGCATTAATTTTAGTAACATTATTTTAAATTAAGTTCTAATCAAGATTAAGATAACTATGAATCAAAATTTTATTTGTGGCATTTTGACTTTATTTATTGAAAAATAATCTAAAAATCATTTTGAAAAAAGAAAATCTTTTTAAAAGGCTTTTGATAGAAAAACATTAAAATGTTTTTAAAATGTAGTAAAACATCAAAAAGTAAGTATTACTTTCGATTTCCTTGCATTGCCTCGAAAAAAAATCAAAGAGAAATCAAAAATAAATAATAATGACGACGCTTTGGTTTCAAATTATGAATAATGGTTGGTTGAAAAATGTTTGGGAGTTAAGGAATATATATTGGTTTGTTAGAAATAATAAAATACGATCGGTTTAGCCACGGAAGTGAGATGTAACTGTCCTGAAATGGCAACGCTAGGCGATAATGGGATATGGAATTGAATTATTGATACAATCAAAGATCCACCGTACATATAGGGTACGCCGCAGGCTGAATTTGACATCGTGTCTTAACACATTCATCGCTTTGGGCGAATTAGATGCAAGCTCCAAGAATAAAGTGAACATTTATTTTTTCCCTCAAAACGAGAATATTCAAGAAAACGCGTATTTCTTCAGTTTATACTTATCAATAAAAAGGAAAGGAATGAACTTGTGAAATTAAACATTTATGATATCTTCTATTTTTATGAAGAACAAATTTTTGCTTCAGTATATATAGTATTGATTTCAAATAACAATAAAATTTACTTTGGTAATTAACACTGCTTTAAGATTGCGAACTATAACTGCGTTTCTTTCGCTCTTTCGCTAATTATTCAGAAGCGAAAAGGCCCGTTCTACAGGTGTATTAGTGCCGAGTAGTCTTAGAATATATTCAATTATTATACGAAAATTCGCACGATTCAAGTTATTAGTGTAACAGTGTTTGGACAATTCCACCCAACGACTTAAAGTTAAAACATTACCAGCATTTCCTTATGTTCCTTTTGTGAGGTGTGAAAAAGACTTCTCACCGACTTGTGTGTGTGAGACGTATACTGGATGCTCCGTCATCGCAGTGCTACTCAGGATTGCCAGATCAAAATATCAAAATAAAGCCAAACCTTCTTTAAAAAAAAGGCCAAATTTGACAAATTGACTTAAAACCTCTTTTGCTATTTCAAGAAAACGAGCCCCACTTGAAAGGCATATGTTCAATGCTCTATTGTTAAACTAAAATTTAAGTTAAAGAATTTTAAAACATACTTGTTCTATTCAGGAGCTATTTCGTTTGACAGCTCATTATGGACGAGTTTTCTGTTATGTTTTTTTACATTTAAGTGCCTGTACTGCTAACTCAATGGAATCTTCAAAGCGGAAGTCCAACATACAAGCAGATAAAGTCAAGGTTTTTAATGTAAGTAAACAAAGCAGAAAACTCGTCCATATCATTTGAAATGTGTCATATCAAAAATTTATCAAAAAACAATAGGTTAAAAATTGTTCTAAAAGTCATTAGCGAAAATAAAGCCAAAAAAGGCCAAAAATGAATTTAAGGCCAAATGAAAAGTCCTAAGGCCAAGGACTTTGAAAAAAGGCCAAATTTTCATAATTTGGCCTTAAAAAGGCCAATATGGCAACCCTGGAGCCACTAGACACTACCGTCGGATTTTTTTTATATTTTTCGCACATTTTTTTAAATAGTTACCTTGCGTTCAGTTTCTGAAAACTGGACATTTCGGCGTCCAACCTGTGCTCGGGGACAACGGGTCAAGAGACCTAAAAACGGGACGTATGGTCACATTATCCAAGAAAAACGAAAAGTAACCGTTCTCGATCTAGACAATTTATAAATCAAACCAGCGGGAGTGGTCTGCCCTAAACTTTCTCGTATACTTCTCGAAAAAGGTGCTGTTTCCCCTCCCCCCGCGTGGATAAAAAAATTCGAACCTATTGTAACCCAGGATCCAATGACTATCAGAAAATATTTAGGTAAAGAATCAAATTGAAAGATGCGTTCCGCTTTAAATACGCACCGATTTCTACTCTTGCTGTCTCAAGGACAAAGTCGCATAATCCTCCCACGTGCACAGATTGCTACCAGTACGCATGCGCATGGAGAATCGGATGAAAAAGAAAAGCGCCAAGCAGGATTCAAAAAATATCGTGCACAGAAATTTGCGTCCAGTACGCATGCGCGTGGAGACGGCGGATTCGTTGGAGATGAGATTATACAGACCGACAGACAGTCAACCTTTTGACGGATTTGGCCCAAAATTTTATACGGACCTGCATTCATGAAGATAAAACTCACCACCAAATTTTATCCATCTAGCTATTCAAGTTTTTGAATTATAATGTTAACATGACCGCCGTCATACAGACAGACAGGACTTCCCTTTGACGGATTTTCTCCAAAATTTGATAGAAACCTACAAGTTACGTTTAAAGACCACATACCAAATTTCATCCCCGTATCTCTAATAGTTTTCGAGTTATCTTGTTCACAAACAGACAGACACAATTCCAAAATTGTGTTTTTCGGAATCGGGGAGGTCTAAAACGTGGAGATTCGTCAAAATCTCGAGTTCGAATTTTTTGACGATTAAAATACTTTCTCTTTGTATACTTCGTAGACGAGAAAGTAAAAAGAAAGAGTTGAAAGTATTCTGCGGACATCCATGTTTAACTCAATAAATTTGTTATGCACGTCAAATTCTTTTGCGCAGCGAAAATCTTTGAAGAACGAAATATCTCGTCCGTAATGATGAATGTGTTAAACGTGTTGGCTTTTTGATTGCATTCATAACACTTCTTTTTAAGACTAAACAATCATTTATTAGAACAATAAACACAACTATTACACTTCGCATCTGAGTACAACGTAACATCGTTCAACCGTACTCGTTCTCATCTCTCATTTTAAATCAAATTCAAACTAGGTCAACATCTGACTGTTGCCACTTATCTGGTATCATACACTGTTATAACAATAAAAAATTGAAGTCACGCTTTTTTCAGCCAATAATATTAAATATGCTTACAAACGGTGTTATGTTGGTGTGGGGTAGAAACTTGGAGAATGAAGTGTTATCTGATACGTCATATTATCTATCTGAAGCTGATTTAAAAAAAGTCGGTGTCCAATAACTCTGGTTTATCTTCTAAAATAGATTATATTAACACATCCACCGCCACCGACTCGCTGGCTACTAAAAGATCTGAATGTAATATTCAAATTATTTGAATAATATCAGATTTTTGTTCCAAGATAAAATTGTCGATTTTTTTTTCGCTTTTTGTAAGACGGTCGTGTGCAATAACCTCTTGACATAACAAGTGAATGATAGATTCTTCAACATTAAAAGTAAACACTCCTTGTTTCCGAAATATGGTGTATAGTTTGAAATAATTTTTGCCCCAATTTGTTGACACGGTCGTAATAACCTCTTGACATAACAAGTGAATGATAGATTCTTCAACGTTAAAAGTAAACACTCCTTGTTTCCGAAATATGGTGTATAGTTTGAAATAATTTTTGCCCGAATTTGTTGACACGGTCGTAATAACCTCTTGACACAACAGGTGAATGATTGATTCTTCAACTTTAAAAATAAACACTCCCTCTTTCCGAAATATGGTTTGAAATAATTTTTGCCCGAATTTGTTGACACGGTCGTAATAACCTCTTGACACAACAGGTGAATGATTGATTCTTCAATATTAAAAATAAACACTCCCCGTTCCAGAAATATGGTGTATACTTTGAAATAATTTTTACCCGAATTTGTTGACAAGGTCGTAATAACCTCTGTACACAACAAGTTAATGATTAATTCTTCAATATTAAAAATAAACACTCCCTGTTTCCGAAACATGGTGTATATTTTGAAATAATTTTTGCACGAATTTGTTGTTTACAGTTGAAAGTAATTGCAATATTTGTTAAGTTAAGTAAGTTTACTGGTGGTGCACATTAGCATAATTTAAAATATAAAGTAATTTTATTTGAAGCGGGATTTGGCCTTATCTGGACCTTCTTGAGATTACACTAAATTCACAGGTAAATGCCCCTCAGGATGAAATTTTGCTTTATTATTCCTTGGAATCGTAAAGGAATTTCAATTAATCGCTCCGATTTATTATTCTTTAGTTGCAATACAACACTTTTTCCGTCAATTTCGTTCATAATACATTGGAGTTACGGGGCAACGTATTATGAAAGAAATTGATAAAAAAAGTGTTGCATTGCAACTAAAGAATAATAAATCGGAGCGATTAACTGAAATACAGCAGGTATTATGCACGAATAAAAGTAATGATTCGGGTATTAATCTATTTTACGCGAAATGAAACTTTCTTTCTGCTTAAAATCTTATTCTTAACCCTTTGCGGACAGGTAAGGATTATAATGTGCACCACTGTTCACCGAGCTCGAGACCGAGGTGTTGGAAATCCACTTATCGAAGAGGATAGCGGCTAAAATTCGGACACAAATGTGTATATTTTACATCCATTCAAACCCCTAATCTATTACACTGTGAAGTATAAAGTTTTATATAATTAAATAAGCACAGAGTTGAAAAAATGGGATGGCGTATGGAAGTGCGCCAACCCGATCTGAGTGTTCTAAAAAGTTACCCGTCCGCAAAGGGTTAACTATAACTTAATCAAATTCAAATGTTTTGTTTACTATCACGTATCACCATATATAAACAAGGTTTTTTAATTACTAAATTATTTATTTAATCTGTTAATATTCAATATTTATTAAATATGCATGCCATATTTTTGGAGAGAGCAAGGCTTGGCAATCTTTTTATCGTAAAGAGTTATTTTTAGAATTATATCTGTTACCGTCAAAGCGTATAATTCAGTTATTTCATAGAATAACTAGGTATTCAACTAGATAATTCGTGAAAAATCTAGTTATTCTATGAAATAACGGGTTCCACACTTTAACTGTAGTATATCTGTTACCGTTAAAACGCATAATTCAGTTATTTCATAGAATAACTAGGTATTCAACTAGATAATTCATGAAATACCTAGTTATTCTATGAAATAACGGATTCCACACTTTAACTGTAATATATCTGCCAAAATAATACTTACGGAGCCTCAAGTCAACAATTTGGACTATGAAAATGCATTTTTGAAAAATTGATCCTAAAATGTTTTTTCTTTCCTAGTAAAATGAGTTTGTTTTTGCTTTCCTGTAAGAAAATATACTGCAATTCATTTATTTATCATCAGTAATTATAATTATAAAGTACAACTACTAAAGTAAAGAATAAATGATTCTAAACATTCTTGCACGCAAATACTTTATTTTAATCAAACAGTGGGCTGAGATTTCAGACATTATATAATAGCTACATTTAAATAATATAAATAACAAATTAAAATATCTACTTTATAAAAAAATAAGAACAATATATAGTTTCTAATAAGTTTTATATTTCTGAAGGGGGGGCGCTTTTTTATAATGCGCGATTTTGGGAATCAATTCAATGTTGACGTCGAAAGGAAAGATTTAGTGATAAACAAAAAAAAGTTAAGGTGTACGAACAATTTTCATGAAATATTTTTGGGATTTTTTAAACTTAAATTTAATATTTTATTCGTTATATGTATGTGATAGATTCAATTTACTCGCACTTTTACAATAAAATCTTTTAAATGACGTTCAATTCTTGAAATCAAACTAACTTCTATTTCAATTAAAGTACTTGTATTTTAATTTTTGTGTCGCGAGACCCTTTAATTTTCCCGGGCCTCGCAGCATCCCCTGACTGTAACTTTCACTGTCTGGTGATAAAACTGCCTTACCCCTTCACCGACATCAGCCGTTATTCGTCATCAGCCGCATAAAATTTCTGAAATCAGCAAAAATGAGAGGAATTCCCGCTCCGAGTTGGTAAAACTGTGAACGCGATGGCAAACTTTCTTATCACTTTTTAACACTTGCCGGGTAATCCCCGCCGCCTTTGCGCGCAATACAGTAATACCTCGGTTTTCGTTGACTTCGGTTATCGTCGAATTTTTTCCAAGGAAGATTTGTCTCGGTTTTCGTTGACTTCGGTTATCGTCGAATTTTTTCCACGGAAGATTTGTCTCGGTTTTCGTTGACTTCGGTTATCGTCGAATTTTTTCCACGGAAGATTTGTCTCGGTGTTCGTCGGCGTGCCCACGTGACCTCGTTGCTAATTTTGCGAAAACGAACGGTGAAATTGCGAATTCGGACAAGTCCGGGACCGAAAGATTCGTTTTCGAATCCAAAGATGACGAAGCCCTTTAAAGCTGGACATTCATCAGCAGTCCATTCCATTCCCATTTTCTCCAAAAACTGGTTTATATTTCACTCATTCCAGTCGAAAAATTTAGGCAAGTCATTCACGGATGTTCCAAAGTTTGTTTTGATGCACCTTGTTTGATAAGATTAAGTAAGTCCCAGACTTACTGCCACCATTCTCCTCGTCCCCCACACGGGGGATTTCCCCGTTTACTTTCAACGTGACTATCCTCTTTTCGGGGTCCCAAACTAGGCAGCGGTTTTTTTTCTCTCTACCCTCGTAGCGATGTGTCAAAAGGCCATCCGGCCATTGAAGTTTGATTTCAAACGATTCAGAATTCCAACACTTGCGATTCTCTATGCCAAATTTCATAAGCAGGCCATTCATATCTCTTCCAAAATGGAAATTTTGGAAGACATATGAATGGACCAAAATGGAAATTTTGGAAGACATATGGATGGACCAAAATGGAAATTTTGGAAGACATATGAATGGACCAAAATG
>BGPR01020608.1:0-27661 GCA_013235015.1 Araneus ventricosus | reverse complement strand
AAAAAAAAAAAAAAACCACTGGGGTAACGACTGAAATTTCCTGAACGACACGTATAATCTGTCGAATATTTTCGAACCATTGTAACATTTTTTTAGGTTTCCACTGCTTTGGAAAATTTGAGACCTGATTCCCGAACCCTATTGAGACTGGTTTTATGTGACAAAGACAAACGATTTGTCTGACGAGTGAGTCGCTGGACACCATATCGACCCACGTGCGATGAAAATACACGCACTTCCGGTTTATACAGAAGACATTGTTTTCCGACTTCGGAGCCTATATTCCTCGAAAACTAAATGGGGGGTATCGACTGAAATTTCGAACGACACGGCACCTGTCGAATATTTCGGAACTACCCTACCATTTTTGTGGTTTCCACTGCTTTGGTAAAATTCTTGAGACCTGATCTCGAACCTCCTATTGATACCGGGTTTTATGTGACAAAGACAACTACTTGTTCTGACGAGTAGAGTCGTTGGACACCTTACACACCCACGTGCGATTTAGAAAAATAGAAGCACTTCCGTCTATACGTAAGGCATAGATTCCGACTTCGGAGCCTATATCCGGGAACCACTGGGGTATCGACACGAAATTTGAACGACACGTATAATCTGTTGAATATTTCGAACCATTCCTACCATTTTCAGATTTCCACTGCTTTGAAAATTTTGAGACCCGATCACGAACTTAGCTGAGACTGCTTTCCGTGACAAAGGCAAACGATTTGTCTCTGACGAGGAGTCGTTAGACAACTTCCATAATGACCACGTCGTGAAAAAGACGTAAGGAAAATAGATGAACTTCCGGTTTATAAGTGAAAGAAGACTTATAAACCGGAATGTGTTCCGCTATTCGGAGACTATATATCGAGAACTACTGGACTTATTGATTCCTCGAAATTCCTTGACCGACATTGCCGTGAAGGTTTATCAACAATTCCTGAAAACGACACTGCCCGTTCCAATTCCAAATAATTCCAGTGTAAATTTAAAGAAACGATCTCGAACCCATTGAGACTGAGTTTTCCAGACAAAGACAAGTTGATTTGTCCGTCGAGCAGAGTTGTTGGATTACCTTACACGACCCACGTGCGATGAAAATACACGCACTCAATATACAGAGGACATTGTTTTCCGGACTCGAGCCTATATCTCGAAAAAAAAAACCACTGGGTAACGACTGAAAATTCGGAACGACACGTATAATCTGACGAATATTTTCGGAACCATTCTACCTCATTTTATAATTCCCACCGCTTTGAAAAATTTTGAGACCTGGATCTCGAACCCCTATTGAGACTGGGTTTTATGACAAAGACAAACGCTCTGTCTCGACGAGTAGAGTCGTTAGACAACCATAATGACCCTATCACGTCGTGAAAGACGTATGGAAAATAGAAGAACTTCCGGTTTATAAGAAGGATCTCTATAAACCGGAATGTGTTCCGTACATTCGGAGACTATATATCGAGAACTACTGACGTATTGACTGAAATTCGACCGACACGTTTATATTTATCGAATAATTCCTGAACACACGTCTTGGTTCCAATTCCAACAACGGAAAATTTAAAAGAAAACGATCTCGAACCCTTATTGAGACTGAGTTTTCCAGACAGATAAAGGATTTGTCTCTGTCGAGTAGAAAGTTATTGGACACCTTACGAATTCCAAGTGCGATGAAAATACACGGCTTCCGGAAGCCCATATACAGAGACATTGCTTTTCCGGACTTCGGTTTCCATATCTGAAAAAAAAAAAAAAAAAAACCACTGGGTAACGACTCGAAATTCGAACGACACGTATAATCTGGACGAATATTGAACCATCCCACCATTTTAGGTTCTCCACTGCTTTGAAAAAAAAATTTTGAGACCTGATCCTCGAACCCTATTGAGATCAGTTTTATGTGACAAAGACAAGACGCGTTTGTCTGCCGAGCATAGTATGTTGAATCAATCTACAATGACCCACTGTCGAAGCTGAAAATAACGATGAACTTCCGGTTTATGAAGAATGACTTTAAACGAATTTTCCGGAATTCGGAGTACTATATCACGAGAACTACTGGGAACGTATGACTCGAAATTTCGAACGACACGTATTAATGTTTAATGATATTTCGAAATTTACATCTCTTGGTTCCACATTGCACAATTTGAAAATTTTGAGACACGATCACTAACCCTACTGAGACCTGAGGTTTTTGCCGTGACAAAAGACAAGCGATTTGTCTCGCGAGCAGAGTTGTTGGACACCTTTTCACGACCCTGCGATGAAAAATAGACACGCACTTCCGGTTTATACAGTAAGGCATGTTTTTCCGACTGGAGCTCTATATTCGGAAACCACTGTGGTACGACAATTGTACTTCGAACGATTAATGCTAATCTGACTGGAATATTTTCGAACCATCTTCTACCATTTCTTTAGCTTCCACTGCTTTGAAAAAATTTTGAGACCGATCCTGAATCCCCTGAGATTTGGCTTTAGTGACAAAGAAAACGATTTGTCTCTGCGACGAGCAGGAGTCGCTTAGACAACCACACACGACCCAATGTCGTGAAAGACGCGAGTAATAGAAGAACTTCCGGTTTATAAGAAAGACTTATAAACCGGACCTGTGTTCCGCATATCATTCGAGACTATATATCGAGAACTACGATGACATTGGACTCGAAATTTGACCGACAGCGTAGTATCGAATAATTTCGAACTGAAATGTCCTGTCTGGTTCCAATTCAACAATTGTGAAAATCTAAAGAAACTGATCTCGAACCCTATTGAGACTGGCTCTTCCGTGCAAAGACGTTCGATTGGTCTCGTCGAGCAGAGGTTGTTGATCACCTTTCACTAATCGCCAAGCGATGAAAATGAACGCACTCCGGTTTACGATACAGAGCACATTGTTTTCCGGACCTTTCGAGATCATCTCGAAACCATGGGGAACGACTCGAAATTTCGAACGACACGTATAATCTTTGGAATATTTTCGGAACCATTCTACACTTTTAGGTGTTCCATGGTTTCTGGAAAATCCTTAGAGACCTGATCTCTGAACCGGCTCGAGACTGGTTTTGACGTGAAAAGACAAACGTTTGTCCGACGATAGGCGTTAATAAACTAATACATGACCCACGTCTAAGAATGAAAATAATGACTTCCGGTTTGATAAGAAAGACTTATAAACGGAAGTGTTCGTACATTCGGAGACTAATATCGAGAACTACTGACGTACTTACTGAAATTTCGACCGATCACGTTTGTTTATCGAAAATCGAACAGACACGTCTTGTTCCAATTCCAACAATTTGAAAATTAAAGAAACGATCGAACCCTATTGGAGACTGTTTTCCGCATAAAGTAAAGGATTTGTTCCTCGTCGAGTATTGGCCTGGACACCTTTCACGACCCAAGGCGATGAAAACACACGCACTCCGGGTTTATACAGAAGGACATTGTCTTCCGGATTTCTCGGAGCCTCATATCTCGAAACCACTTTCGGGGAACACCTCCGAAAATTCTCGAACGACACGCAGTAATCTAAGATAGCGAGAACTCATTCTACCATTTTTTAGGTTTCCACTGACGTTGAAAAAAATTTTCAGACCTGATCTCGAACCCTGACGAGACTGTGGTTTTACGTAGACAAAGACAAACGATTTGTTCGATCGATAGAGTCGCTTGGACAACCTTCACACGACTGACCAACGTGCAGAAAATGAATGCACCTCCGGTTGTATACGATAAGATGCTATAGTTTCACGATCTTCGGACTTCCATATCTCGGAACTACTACTGGTATTCGACCGAAATTCTACGACACTTTAGTTATCAGAACGATATCCCTGGCGAAGATTTCTTGGAACCATCATCCATAGTCCACTTTACTAAAATTAGAGAAGACTGATCTCAGGAACCTCATTGAGATGGGCTTTTCCCAACAAAGACAAGACGATTTCGCGTCGAAGTAGAGTTCAGTTTGACACCAATAACGACCCACTGTGCGATGAAAAATAAACGCATTCCTGGTTTATACAGTAAGACATTAGTTTTCCGGACTTCGGAGCTATATATCTCGAAAACCACGGGCAACGACTGAAATTTCCGAACGACACGGATATATCGTCGAACTATCTTGAACACAATCATTCTAATGTGTTTCACTAACTTGAAAATTTTGAGACCTGATTCGAACCCATTGAGACTGGTTTTAGTCGGCGTGACAAAAAGACAAACGCATTTGTCCTCGAGAGTAGAGTCGTTGGACATTTACACGACCCATGCAGTGCGATGAAAATAAGATTCTGGTTATACGTAAGGCATTAGCTTCCGGATTTTCGAGCTCCATATCCTGAAAACCACTGGGGTAACGACTCGAAATTTCGAACGACACGAAAATCTGTCGAATATTTCGAACCATTCTACCATTTTTAGGTTTCCACCGTTTGAAAATCTTTGAGACCTGATCTCGAACCCCATTGAGACTGGGTTTTATGTGACAAAGACAAACGATTTGTCTCGACGAGTGAGTCGTTGGACACCTTACACACACGTGCGATGAAAATACAGCACTTCCGGTTTATAAGCAGAGCATTGTTTTCCGGACTTTCGAGCCTATATCTGAAAACCACTGGGGTACGACTCGAAATTTTGAACGACACGTATAGTCGATCAGGAATATTTTCGAACCATTCTACCATTTTTTAGGTTTCCACTGCTTTGAAAATTTTGAGACTGATCTCGAACCCTATTGAGACTGGTTTATGTGACAAAGACAAACCATTGTCTCGACGAGAGTCGTTGGACTTACACGACCCACGTGCGAATGAAAATAGAAGACTTCCGGTTTATAGAAAGCATTAACCTGGGCATAGATTTCCGTACATTCGAGCACTATATTCGGAACCACTGGGGTATGACACCGAAATTTCGAACGAATGTTAATTTATGAATATTTTCGAACCACCGTCTTTTCAGATTCCCAGCAATTTGAAAATTTTGAAGACGATCGAGAACCCTATTGAGACTGCTTTCCGTGACAAAGGCAAACGACGCGTCTCTGAGTAGAGTGTGACACTTACAGCCCACCCGTGCGATGAAAATAGACTTCCCGGTTTATAAGAAGACTTATAAACCGGAATGTCCTGCAGCATTCGGCACTTCATATTAAACTACGGAACATTGACTGAAATTAATCGACACGATTTAGTTTATCAACAATTTCTGTGAATTAGAACTCTTGGTTCCAATTCCACTTTGAAAATTTTGAAGACGATCCGAACCCATTGAGACTGGTTATGTGACAAGACAAGACGATTTGTCTCGCGAGTAGAGTTGTTGGACACTCTACGACCCACGTGCGAAGAAAATACAGCACTTCCGGTTTATACGAGGCATATGTTTTCCGGATTCGAGCCTATATCCGGAAAACCACTGGGGTAATGACTCGAAATTTCTGAACGACACGTATAATCTGACGAATATTTTCGAACCATTCTACCATTTTGGTTTCCACTGTCTGAAAATTTTGAGACCATCTCGAACCTATTGAGACTTGGTTTTATGTGACAAAGCAAACGGTTTGTCCGACGAGTAGAGTCGTGTGGACACCACTACGACCCACGTCGTTGAAAGACGTATGAAAATAGAAGACACTTCCGGTTTATAAGAAGACTTATAAACCGGAAGTTTTCACATTCGGAGACTATATATCGAGAACTACTGGACGTATTGACTCGAAATTCTTGACGACACGTTTGTTTATCGAATAATTTGAACGACACGTCTTGGTTCCAATTCAACAATTTGAAAATTTAAAGAAACGATCTCGAACCCTATTGAGACTGGTTTTCCGTGACAAAGACAACGATTTGTCTCAGTCAGTAGAGTTGTTGGACACCTTCTTTGACCCAAGTGCGATGAAAATAACGCACTTCCGGTTTATACATGAAGACATTGTTCGGACTTTCGGAGCCAATCTCGAAAACCACTGGGGGTAACGACTCGAAATTTCGAACGACACGTGTAATCTGTTGAATATTTTCGAACCATTCTACCATTTTTAGGTTTCCACTGCTTTGAAAATTTTCTTCAGACTGACTCGAACCCTATTGAGACTGGGTTTAGTGACAAAGACAAACGATTTGTCTCGACGAGGTCGTTGAGACCTTACACACCAACGTGCGATGAAAATAGAAGCACTCCGGTTTATAGAAGGCATAGTTTTCCGACATTCGAGCCTATATTCGGAACCACTGGGGTATGACTCGAAATTTGAACGACACGTATATCTTTCGAATATTTCGAACACTACATTTGGTTTCCACTGCATTTAAAATTTGAGACCGATCGAACCCTATTGAGACTGTGTTTTATCGTGACAAAGACAAACGATTTGTCTCGCGAGAGAGTGTTGGACACCTTACACGACCAGTGCGATGAAAATGAAGCATTCCGGTTTATACGTAAGCATGTTTTCCGGACTTTCGAGATATATCTGAAAACCACTGGGGTAACGACTAGAAATTTCCGAACGACACGTATAATCGTCGAATATTTCGAACCATTCTACCATTTTAGGTTCCACTGCTTTGAAAATTTTGAGACCTGATCTCGAACCCTTGAGACTGGTTATGACAAAAGACAAACTATTGTCTCGACGAGTAGAGTCGTTGGACACTTACACGACCCACGTGCGATGAAAAATAGAAGCACTTCCGGTTTATACGGCATAGTTTCCGACTTTCGAGACTCATATCTGGAACACACTGGGGTATCGACTGAAATTTGAACACAGTATAATCTATTGAATATTTCGAACCATTCTACCATTTTCGGATTTCCACTGCTTTGAAAATTTTTGAGACTGATCACGAACCCTATTGAGACTGCTTTCGTGACAAAGCAACGATTTGTCTCGACGAGGAGTCGTTGACAACTTACACGACCCACGTGAAAGACGTATGAAAATAGAAGAACTTCCGGTTTATCAAAGACTTTCCGGATGTTCCAAGTACTCGGAGACTCATCGAGAACTACTGGACTATTGACTGAAATTTCGACCGAGTTATGTTTATCAAATAATTCTGAACGACAATGTCTTGGTTCCAATTCCAAAATTTGAAAATTTAAGAAACGATCTGAACCCTATTGAGACTGGTTTTCCGTGACAAAGACAAAGGATTTGTCTCGTCGAGTAGAGTTGTTGGACACCTTCACGACCCACTGCGATGAAAATACACTTACTCCGGTTTATATAGAGGACATTGTTTTCCGGACTTCGGAGCCTATATCTCGAAAC
Organism: Araneus ventricosus; assembly: GCA_013235015.1. Taxonomy (NCBI): domain Eukaryota; kingdom Metazoa; phylum Arthropoda; class Arachnida; order Araneae; family Araneidae; genus Araneus; species Araneus ventricosus. Next base: position 20,355 of record BGPR01020608.1, on the reverse strand, counting down.
CACTGGGGTAACGACTCGAAATTAACGAGCACGTATAATCTGACGAATATTTTCAGAACCATTCTACCATTTTTAGGTTTCCACGCTTTGAAAATTTTGAGACCTGATCTGAACCCTATTGAGACTGGGTTTATGAGCAAAGACAAACGGTTTGTCTCGACGAGTAGAGTCGTTGGACAACTACACGACCCACGTCAAGACGATAGTAAATAGAAGACTTCCGGTTTATAAGAAAGACTTTCCGGAATTATCAACTGGAGACTATATATCGAGAACTACTGGACGATGACTCGAAATTTGCCGACACGTTTAGTTTATCGAACATTAACGACACGTCTTGGTTCCAATTCCAACAATTTGAAAATTTAAAGAAACGATCTCGAACCCTATTGAGACTGAGGTTTTCCGTGAAAAGACAAGGATTTGTCTCGTCGAGTAGAGTTGTTGGACACCTTCACGACCCAATGCGATGTGACACGCCTTCCGGTTTATACAGAAGACATTGTTTTCCGGACTTTCGGAGCCTATATCTGAAAACCACAGGGTAACGACTCGAACGACACGTAATCTGTTGAATATTTTCGAACCATTCTACCATTTTTGGTTTCCACGCTTTGAAAATTTAGACCTGATCTCGAACCCTATTGAGACTGGGTTTATGTGACAAAGACAAACGATTTGTCTCGAGAGTAGAGTCGTTGGACACCTTACGACCAACGCTGGATGAAAATAAAGCACTTCGGTTTATACGTAAGGATAGTTTTCCGGACTTTCGAGCCTATATCTCGGAACCACTGGGGGTATCGACATCGAAATTTCGAACGCACGTATAATCTGTCATAGGCTTTTCGAACCATTCTACCATTTTTAGGTTTCCACTGCTTTGAAAATTTTGAGACCTGATCTCGAACCCTATTGAGACTGGGTTTTATGTGACAAAGACAAACGATTTGTCTCGACGAGTAGAGTCGTTGGACACCTTACACGACCCACGTGCGATGAAAATACACGCACTTCCGGTTTATACAGAAGACATTGTTTTCCGGACTTTCGGAGCCTATATCTCGAAAACCACTCGGGGTAACGACTCGAAATTTCGAACGACACGTATAATCTGTCGAATATTTTCGAACCATTCTACCATTTTTAGGTTTCCACTGCTTTCAAAATTTTGGAGACCTGATCTGAACCCTATTGAGACTGGGTTTATGTGACAAAGACAAACTATTTGTTCGACAGTAGAGTCGTTTGACACCTTACAGACCACGTGCGATGAAAATAGAAGCACTTCGGTTTATACGTGGCATAGTTTTCCTCGGACTTTCGGAGCCTATATCTCGGGAACCACTGGGTATCGACACGAAATTTTGAACGACACTTACAATCTGTTGAATATTTTCGAACCATTCTACCATTTTCCGGTTTCCACTGCTTTGAAAATTTTGAGACCCGATCACGAACCCTATTGAGACTTTGCTTTCCGTGACAAAGGCAAACGATTTGTCTCGACGAGAGTCGTTAGACAACTTACACGACCCACGTCGAAGACGTATGAAATAGAAGAACTTCCGGTTTATAAGAATTATAAACCGAATGTATTCCGTACATTCGAGACTATATATCGAGAACTACTGGACGTATTGACTCGAAATTCTGACCGACACGTTTAGTTTGATCAATAATTTCGAACGACACGTCTTGGTTCCAATTCCAACAATTTGAAAATTTAAAGAAACGATCTCGAACCCTATTGAGACTGAGTTTTCCGTGACAAAGACAAGCGATTTGTCTCGTCGAGTAGAGTTGTTGGACACCTTTCACGACCCAAGTGCGATGAAAATACACGCACTTCCGGTTTATACAGAAGACATTGTTTTCCGGACTTTCGGAGCCTATATCTCGAAAACCACTGGGGGTAACGACTCGAAATTTCGAACGACACGTATAATCTGTTGAATATTTTCGAACCATTCTACCATTTTTAGGTTTCCACTGCTTTGAAAATTTTCAGACCTGATCTCGAACCCTATTGAGACTGGGTTTTATGTGACAAAGACAAACGATTTGTCTCGACGAGTAGAGTCGTTGGACAACTTACACGACCACGCCGTGAAGACGATGAAAATAGAAGAACTCCGGTTTATAGAAGACGAGCTAAACCGGAATGTATTCCACATTCGGAGACTATATATCGAGAACTACTGGACGTATTGACTCGAATTCGACCGAACACGTTAGTTTTATCGAATAATTTCGAACACACGTCTTGGTTCCAATCAACAATTGAAATTTAAGAACGATCCGAACCCTATTGAGACTGGTTTTCCGTGACAAAGACAAGCGATGATCTGTCGAGTAGAGTTCGTTGGACACCTTCAACGACCCACGTGCGATGAAAATACAGCACTCCGGTTTACATATGAGAAGCATTAGTTTTCCGGACTTTCGGGCCATATCTCGGAAACCACTGGGTAACGACTGAAATTTCGAACGACACGTAATCTGTGAATATTTTCGAACCATCTACCATTTTGGTTTCCACTGCTTTGAAAATTTCAGACCTGATCTCGAACCCTATTGAGACTGGTTTATAACAAAGACAAACGATTTGTCTCGACGAGTAGAGTCGTTGGACACCTAACGACCAACGTGCGATGAAAATACACTCGTTTATAGAGCAGTTTTTCGGACTTCGGAGCCTATACTCGAACACTGGGTATCGACATCGAAATTTCGAACGACACATAATATCGAATATTTCGAACATTCTACCATTTTAGGTTTCCACTGTTTAAAATTGAAGACCTGATCTCTGAACCCCATTGAGACTGGTTTATGTGACAAAGACAAACGGATTTTCTGACGAGTAGAGTGTTGGACACCATTAACGACCCACGTGCAGTGAATAAAGCATTCCGGTTTATACGTAAGGCATAGTTTTCCGGACTTTCGGAGCCTATATCTCGAAAACCACTGGGGGTAACGACTCGAAATTTCGAACGACACGTATAATCTGTCGAATATTTTCGAACCATTCTACCATTTTTAGGTTTCCACTGCTTTGAAAATTTTGAGACCTGATCTCGAACCCTATTGAGACTGGGTTTTATGTGACAAGACAAACCACTATCCTCGACGAGAGAGTCGTTGGACACCTTACACGACCCACGTGCGATGAAAATAGAAGCACTTCCGGTTTATACGTAGGCATAGATTTCGGACTCGAGCCATATACTCCGGAACCACTGGGGTATCGACACGAAATTTTGAACGACACGTATAATCTTGAATATTTTCGAACCATTCTACCATTTTCTGGATTTCACCTGTTTGAAAATTTTTTGGACCCGATCACGAACCTATTGAGACTGCTTCCGTGACAAAGACAAACGATTTGTCTCGACGAGTAGAGTCGTTAGACACCTTACACGACCCACGTCCAATGAAAATAGAAGAACTTCCGGTTTATAAGAAAGACTTATAAACCGGAATGTGTTCCGTACATTCGGAGACTATATATCGAGAACTACTGGACTGTATTGAAATCCTGACCGAAATTAGTTATCACGAACTATTGACGACACGTCTTGGTTCAAATTCCAACAATTTGAAAATTTAAAGAACGATCTCGAACCTATTGAGACTGGTTTTCCGTGACAAAGACAAGGATTTGTCTCGTCAGTAGAGTTGTTGGACACCTTTTACGACCACGTGCGATGAAAATAATAGCCCTTCCGGTTTCATAGAGACATTGTTTCCGGACTTTCGGAGCCTATATCTCGAAACCACTGGGGTAATCGAACGAAATTTCGAACGACAATCATAATCTGTTGAATATTTTCGAACCATTCTACCATTTTTAGGTTTCCACTGCTTTAAAATTTTGAGACCTGATCTCGAACCCTATTGAGACTGGGTTTATGTGACAAAGACAAACGGTTTGTCTCGACGAGTGAGTCGTAGACAACTAATCGACCACGTCTGAAAGACGTATGAAAATAGAACTTCCGGTTTATAAGAAAGACTTATAAACCGAAGTGTTCCGCAAGCACTCGGAGACTATATATCGAGAACTACTGGACTATTGACTCGAAATTTCGACCGACACGTTTAGTTTATCGAATAATTTCGAACGACACGTCTTGGTTCCAATCAACAATTGAAAAAGAAACGATCTAGAACCCTATTGAGACTGGGTTTTCCGTGACAAAGACAAGCGATTTGTCGCGTCGAGTAGAGTTGTTGGACACCTTACACGACCCACGTGCGATGAAAATACACGCACTTCCGGTTTATACAGAGGACATTGTTTTCCGGACTTTCGGAGCCTATATCTCGAAAACCACTGGGGGTAACGACTCGAAATTTCGAACGACACGTATAATCTGACGAATATTTTCGAACCATTCTACCATTTTTAGGTTTCCACTGCTTTGAAAATTTTGAGACCTGATCTCGAACCCTATTGAGACTGGGTTTTATGTGACAAAGACAAACGATTTGTCTCGACGAGTAGAGTCGTTGGACACCTTACGACCACGTGCGATGAAAATAGAAGCACTTCCGGTTTATACTTAAGGCATAGTTTTCCGGACTTTCGGAGCCTATATCTCGGGAACCACTGGGGGTATCGACACGAAATTTCGAACGACACGTATAATCTGTCGAATATTTTCGAACCATTCTACCATTTTTAGGTTTCCACTGCTTTGAAAATTTTGAGACCTGATCTCGAACCCTATTGAGACTGGGTTTTATGTGACAAAGACAAACGATTTGTCTCGACGAGTAATGTTGGACACCTTACACGACCCACGTGCGATGAAATACACTTCCGGTTTTATACAGAAGGCATTGTTTTCCGGACTTTCGGAGCCTATATCTCGAAAACCACTGGGGTAACGACTCGAAATTTCGAACGACACGTATAATCTGTCGAATATTTTCGAACCATTCTACCATTTTTAGGTTTCCACTGCTTTAAAATTTTAGAGACCTGATCTCGAACCTATTGAGACTGGGTTTTATGTGACAAGACAAACATTTGTCTCGACAGTAGAGTGTTGGACATTACGACCCACGTGCGATGAAAATAGAAGCACTTCCGGTTTATACGTAGGCATAGTTTTCCGGACTTTCGAGCCTATATCTCGGGAACCACTGGGGTATCGACATCGAATTTACGAACGACACGTATAACTGTTGAATATTTTCGAACCATTCTACCATTTTCGGGTTTCCACTGCTTTGAAAATTTTGAGACTGATCACGAACCCGGCTGAGATTTGCTTTATAAAGGCAAACGATTTGTCTCGACGAGTAGAGTCGTTAGACAACCAGTTCCACATGTGAAAGACGTATGAAATAGAAGAACTTCCAGTTTATAAGAAAAGACTTATAAACCGGAATGTTGCAGCATTCGGAGACTATATATCGAGAACTACTGACGTACACTTCGAAATTTCGACCGACACGTTTAGTTTATCGAATATTTCGAACGACACGTCTTGGTTCCAATTCCAACAATTTGAAAATTTAAAAACGACCGAACCCATTGAGACTGGGTTTCCGTGACAAAGAGAAACGGTCTGCTCGAAGTTAGAGTTGTTGACACCTTACGACCCGTGCGATGAAAATACACGCACTTCCGGTTTATACAGAAGACATTGTTTTCCGGACTTTCGGAGCCTATATCTCGAAAACCACTGGGGGTAACGACTCGAAATTTCGAACGACACGTATAATCTGTCGAATATTTTCGAACCATTCTACCATTTTTAGGTTTCCACTGCTTCGAAAATTTTAGACCTGATCTCGAACCCCATTGAGACTGGGTTTTATGTGACAAAAGACAAACGATTTGTCTCGAGAGTAGATCGTTGGCACTTACACGACCCAGTCATGAAAATAGAAGCACTTCCGGTTTATGTAAGAAAGTACTTAGTGTTCGCATATTTCCGGACTATAATTGGAGAACTACTGACTTATTGACTCAAATTTCGACCGACACGTTTGTTTATCAAATCAATTTGAACGACACGTCTTGGTTCAATTCCAACACCTTTGAAAAAGAAACGATCTAGAACCCTATTGAGACGGTTTCGTGACAAAAAAGCGATTTGTCGCGTCGAGTAGAGTTTAAGTTGACACCTTACACGACCTAAGCAAGTGATGAAAATAAAGCACTTCCGGTTTATACGTAAGGTAGTTTTCGGACTTTCGAGCCTATATCTCGGAACAATCATCTGACACGAAATTTCGAACGAATCGTATAACTCTCGAATATTTTCGAACCATTCTACCATTTTTAGGTTTCCACTGCTTTAAAATTTTGAGACCTGATCTCGAACCCTATTGAGACTGGGTTTTATGTGACAAAGACAAACGATTTGTCTCGACGAGTAGAGTCGTTGGACACCTTACACGACCCACGTGCGATGAAAATAGAAGCACTTCCGGTTTATACGTAAGGCATAGTTTTCCGGACTTTCGGAGCCTATATCTCGAAAACCACTGGGGGTAACGACTCGAAATTTCGAACGACACGTATAATCTGTCGAATATTTTCGAACCATTCTACCATTTTTAGGTTTCCACTGCTTTGAAAATTTGTGAGACGATCTCGAACCCCTATTGAGACTGCTTTCCGTGACAAGACAAACGATTTGTCTCGACGAGTAGAGTCGTTTGACACTCCTACACGACCCACGTCCATGAAAATAGAAGAACTTCCGGTTTATAAGAAGCATACTGAATGTTCTCTTCGAGACTTTATCGAGAACACTGGAGTATGACTCGAAATTCTGACCGACACGTTTAGTATCGAATAATTTCGAACGACACGTCTTGGTTTCCAATTTAAAATTTGTAAGAAGAAACGATCTCGAACCCTATTGAGACTGGGTTTTATGTGACAAAGACAAACGATTTGTCTCGACGAGTAGAGTCGTTAGACACTACACGACCACGTGCTAATGAAAATGAAGCAACTCCGGTTATACAGAAGACTATAATTTCCGGACATTCGAGCTATATTCGAACCACTGGGTATCGACTCGAAATTTCGAACGACACGTATAATCTGTCGAATATTTTCGAACCATTCTACCATTTTTAGGTTTCCACTGCTTTAAAATTTTGAGACCTGATCTCGAACCCTATTGAGACTGGGTTTTATGTGACAAAGACAAACGATTTGTCTCGACGAGTAGAGTCGTTGGACACCTTACACGACCCACGTGCGATGAAAATAGAAGCAATTCCGGTTTATACGTAAGGATAGTTTTCCGGACTTGAGCTATATCTCGAACCACTGGGGTATCGACACGAAATTCGAACGCACGTATAATCTGTCGAATATTTTCGAACCATTCTACCATTTTTAGGTTTCCACTGCTTTGAAAATTTTGAGACCTGATCTCGAACCCTATTGAGACTGGGTTTTATGTGACAAAGACAAACGATTTGTCTCGACGAGTAGAGTCGTTGACACCTTACACGACCCACGTGCGATGAAAATAGAAGCACTTCCGGTTTATATATGGCATAGTTTCCGGACTTTCGAGCTATATCTCGAAAACACTGGGGTAACGACTGAAATTTCGAACGACACGTATAATCTGTCGAATATTTTCGAACCATTCTACCATTTTAGGTTTACCTTTGAAAATTTTGAGACCTGATCTCGAACCTATTGAGACTGGGTTTTTGTGACAAAGACAAACGATTTGTCTCGACGAGTAGAGTCGTTGGACACCTTACACGACCCACGTGCGATGAAAATGAAGCACTTCCGGTTTATACGAAGGCATAGTTTTCCGACTTTCGGAGCCTATATCTCGAAAACCACTGGGGGTAACGACTCGAAATTTCGAACGACACGTATAATCTGTCGAATATTTTCGAACCATTCTACCATTTTTAGGTTTCCACTGCTTTGAAAATTTTGAGACCTGATCTCGAACCCTATTGAGACTGGGTTTTATGTGACAAAGACAAACGGATTTGTCTCGACGAGTAGAGTCGTTAGACAACTTACACGACCCGTCGTGAAAGACGTATGAAATAGAAGAACTTCCGGTTTATAAGAAAGACTTATAAACCGGAATGTGTCTGCACATTCGGAGACTTATATCGAGAACTACTGGACGTATTGACTCGAAATTTCGACCGACACGTTTAGTTTATCGAATAATTTCGAACGACACGTCTTGGTTCCAATTCCAACAATTTGAAAATTTAAAGAAACGATCTCGAACCCTATTGAGACTGGTTTTCCGTGACAAAGACAAGCGATTTGTCTCGTCGAGTAGAGTTGTTGGACACCTTTCACGACCCAAGTGCGATGAAAATACACGCACTTCCGGTTTATACAGAAGACATTGTTTTCCGGACTTTCGGAGCCTATATCTCGAAAACCACTGGGGGTAACGACTCGAAATTTCGAACGACACGTATAATCTGTTGAATATTTTCGAACCATTCTACCATTTTTAGGTTTCCACTGCTTTGAAAATTTTCAGACCTGATCTCGAACCCTATTGAGACTGGGTTTTATGTGACAAAGACAAACGAATATTGACGAGTAGAGTCGTTGGACACTTTAGACACGTGCGATGAAAATAGAAGCATTCCGGTTTATACGTAAGGACTAGTTTTCCGGACTTTCGAGCCTATATTCGGAACACTGGGGTATCGACCGAAATTCTCGAACGACACGTAATCTGTCGAATATTTCGAACCATTCTACCATTTTTAGGTTTCCACTGCTTTAAAATTTTGAGACCTGATCTCGAACCCTATTGAGACTGGGTTTTATGTGACAAAGACAAACGATTTGTCTCGACGAGTAGAGTCGTTGGACACCTTACACGACCCACGTGCGATGAAAATAGAAGCACTTCCGGTTTATACGTAAGGCATAGTTTTCCGGACTTTCGGAGCTATATCCGAAAACCACTGGGGTAACGACTCGAAATTTCGAACGACACGTATATCTGGTCGAATATTTTCGAACCATTCTACCATTTTTAGGTTTCCACTGCTTGAAAATTTTGAGACCGATCTCGAACCCTATTGAGACTGGGTTTTGTGACAAAGCAAAACGATTTGTCCTGACAGTAGAGTCGTTGGACACCTTACACGACCCACGCGCGATGAAAAAAATGCACTTCCGGTTTATATATTGTTTTCCGGACTTTCGAGCCTATATCTCGAAAAACCACTGGGGTAATGACTCGAAATTTCGAACGACACGTATAATCTGTCGTATTTTCGAACCATTCTACCATTTTGTAAGGTTTCCACTGCTTTAAAATTTTGAGACCTGATCTCGAACCCTATTGAGACTGGGTTTTTGTGACAAAGACAAACTATTTGTTCGCGAGTAGATGTGTTGGACACCTTACGACCCACGTGCGATGAAAATAAAGTCACTTCGGTTTATACAGAAGCATAGTTTTCCGGACTTTCGAGCCATATATCTCAAACCACTGGGGTATCGACACGAAATTCTCCGAAACGACACATAAATCTGTGGAATTTTCGAACCATTCTACCATTTTCGGTTTCCACTGCTTTGAAAATTTTGAGACCCGATCGAACCCTATTGAGATCTTTGCTTTCCGTGACAAAGGCAAACGATTTGTCTCGACAGAGAGTCGTTGGAACAACTTACACGACCACGTCGTGAAAGACGTATGAAAATGAAGAACTTCCGGTTTATAAGAGAAGAATATAAACCGAATGTTCCGTACATTCTGAGACTATATATCGAGAACTACTGGATGTATTGACTCGTACTCGACCGACACGCCGAGTTTATCAGAATAATTTTGAACGACATCCTTGGTTCCAATTCCAAAAATTTGAAAAATTTAAAGAAACGATCTCAGAACTTTGAGACTGAGTTTTCCGTAAAAGACAAGCGATTTGTCTCGTCGAGTAGAGTTGTTGGACACTCATTTGACCCAAGTGCGATGAAAAACGCACTTCCGGTTTATACAGAAGACATTGTTTTCCGGACTTCGGAGCCTATATCTCGAAAACCACTGGGTAACGACTCGAAATTTCGAACGACACTATAATCTGGTTGAATATTTCGAACCATTCTACCATTTTTTAGTTTCCACCGTTTGAAAAAATTTTCAGGACCTGATCCGAACCCCATTGAGACTGTTATGTGACAAAGACAAACGATTTGTCCTCGACGAGTAGACTGTTGGACAACTCTATTAAGACCCACGTCAATGAAAAGAAGAATCTTCCGGTTTATAAGAAAGACTAGTGTTCCGCACTTCGGAGACTATATCCGAGAACTACTGGATCTATTGACTCGAAATTTCCCGACCGACACGTTTAGTTTATCAAATAATTGGAACGACACGTCTTGGTTCCAATTCCAACAATTTGAAATTTAAAGAAACGATCTAGAACCCTATTGAGACTGGGTTTTCACGTGACAAAGACAAGGATTTGTCGCCGGATGTAGAAGTCGTTGATCACTTACACCGACCCACGTGCGGATGAAAATAGAAGCACTCCGGTTTATACCGAAGGCATAGTTTTCCTGACTTCGAGCCTATATCCGAAACCACTGGGGTAACTGACTACGAAATTTCGAACATACACGTATAATCTGTCGAATATTTTCGAAACCATTCTACCATTTTTTAGTTTCCACGCGTTTAAAAATTTTATGATCTGATCTGAACCCTATTGAGACTGGGTTGTACTGCTGACAAACATGATTTGTCTTCATCGAGTAGAGTCGTTAGGACACCTTACACGACCCACGTCGATGAAATAGAGAGCTACTTCCGGTTATAATGAAGACTTAAACGGTTGTTCCGGACATTCGAGCTATATTCGAACTACTGGACGGTATTCACTCGAAATTTCGACCGACAAGTTTAGTTTATCGATGAATTCTCGAACCATTCTACATGTCTTGGTTCCAAGTTTCCAACATGTTTTAAAATTTGAAAGAACCTGATCTCGAACCCATTGAGACTGGGTTTTATGTGACAAAGACAAACGATTTGTCTCGATGAGTAGAGCTCGTTGAACACCTTTTACACGACCCACGTGCGATGAAAATAGAAGCACTTCCGGTTATACGGTAAGGCATGACTTTTCTCGGATCCTTCGGAGCCTATATCTCGAAAACCACAGGGTATACGCACTGAAATTTCGAACGACACGCATAATCTGCCGAATATTTTCGAACCATTCTACCCATTTTGTAGTTTCCACTGCTTTGAAAATTTTGAGACCTGATCTTCGAAACCCCCTACTTGAGACTGGCTTTATGACAAAGACAAACGGATTTGTTCCTGACGAGTAGAGTCGTTGATTACTCCCTTACGACCCACGTGCGATGAAAATAGAAGCACTCTCCGGTCTATGACTGCTAAGGGATAGTTTTCCGATCTTTGGGTTCCTATATCTCGAAAACCACTGGGGTAACGACTGAAATTCCGAACGACACGTATAATCTGTCGAATATTTTCGAAAACACGTACCATTTTTTAGGTTTCACTGCTTTTGAAAATTTTGAGACCTGATCTCGAACCCTATTGAGACTGGGTTTTATGTGACAAAGACAAACGATTTTGTCTCTGACGAGTAGAGTCGTTGGACACCTCTACACTGACCCACGTGCTGATGAAAAATAGAAGCACTCTCCGTTATACGTAAGGCAGTGTTTCCGGTACTGTTCTATATATGGGAACCACTGGGGTAACTGACACGAAATTTGAACGGCACGTATAATCTGTTGAATATTTTCGAACCATTCTACCATTTTCAGGTTTCACTGCTTTGAAAATTTTGAGACCGATCACGAACCCTATTGAGACTTTGCTTTCCGTGACAAAGGCAAACGATTTGTCTCGACGAGTAGAGTCGTTAGACACCTTACACGACCCACGTCCAATGAAAATAGAAGAACTTCCGGTTTATACGGAAGCCATAAGTAGTTCCGTACTATCGGAGACTATATGTCGGGAACCACTGGAGATATTGACTCGAAATTTCGACCGACACGTATAGTTTTTTGAAAACTTTCTAGCGATACGGCTTGGTTCCAATTCCAGTAGTTTTGAAAATTTTGTAAACTGAAAACACGTTTGAGACTGGGTTTTCCGTTACAAAGACAAACGATTTGTATCGAAGAGTGGAACCGTTAGACACCCTACACGACCCACGTCCGATGAAAATAGAAGCACTTCGGTTTATACGGAAGCATATGTTCGTACTATCGGAGACTATATAGGGAACCACTGGAGATATTGACTCGAAATTTCGACCGACACGAGTAGTTTGAAAACTTCAGCGATACGGCTTGGTTCCAATTCCAGTAGTTTTTTTTTTTTTTTTTAGAACTTTGTAAAACTGGAAAACACGTTTGAGACTGGGTTTTCCGTTACAAAGACAAACGATTTGTATCGAAGAGTGGAACCGTTAGACACCCTACACGACCCACGTCCGATGAATATAGAAGCACTTCTGGTTTATACGGAAGCCATAGTGTTCCGTACTATCGGAGACTATATGTCGGGAACCACTGGAGGAATTGACTCGAAATTTCCGACACGTTTAGTTTATCGAAGAACTTCGAATGACACGACTTGGTTCCAATCCAACAGATATGAAAATTTTGAACCGATCTCAAACCCTATTGATACGTGTATTCCGTGACAAAGACAAGCGATTTGTCTCGTCGAGTAGAGTGCTTGGACATTACACGACCCAATGCGATGAAAATAGACGCACTTCCGGTTTATAGGAAAGACATTGTTTTCCGGACTTTCGAGATTATATCTTGGGAAACACTGGGGTATCGACTACGAAATTTCGAACGACACCAGGCAATCTGTCGAATATTTTCGGAACCTTCACCATTTTAGGTTTCTTCCTCTTTGAAAATTTTGAGACCCGGTCTCGATCCCTATTGAGACTGGGTTTTCGTGACAAAGACAAACGATTTTTCTCGACGAGAGAGTCGTTGGACACAGTGTCAGGTTACACAAACTACGCGATGAAAAAATAGATGAACTTCCGGTTTATACGGCAGACATCATATTCCGGTTTTCGTAACCCATATCTCGGTAACACTGGAGGTATTGGTTCCAATTCAACAATTTTAAAAATTTTAAGACCCGATCTCGAAAACCTATTTAGACAGGGCTCCTGAAAGGGGCAAACGGAGTGTCCTGTCGAGTGCAAATGGTCGACACCTTACACGCACCAACGTGATGACATTAAAAAATATACGCATTTCCGGTTTATACGGCATTCGGTGTCTTTCCTGAGCTTTCGGATTTATATCAAAAATATTTGATATAAATCGGTGGGAACCTGAATGAGGAACGTTCGAGTATTCGAGACACTATAGGTGCCGCTTGAAATTTCAAGTCGATTATCCATGATTCACCAGATATGGCAATTAAAGTACTCAATGAGGTTCTATATCAGGTACGAAAACCTGAATATGATGTCTGGGAATAAACAGATGTGCAGTCTATTTTCATCGCACGTGGTCGTAAGGTGTCTAACGACTCTACTACGTCAAATATTTTCAGATATCGATCTCGAACCCTATTGAGACTGGCTTTCCGTGAGAAACACAAGCGATTTGTCTGTCGAGTAAAGATGGACACCTTACACGACCTCGCTGATGAAAATAAGCAATTCCGGTTATACAGAAGACATAGTTTTCCGGACTTTCGGAGCCATATATCTCGGAACCACTGGGCTAATTTCGACCGTATAATCTGTCGAATATTTTCGAACCCTTCTACCATTTTAGGTTTCTTCCTCTTTGAAAATTTGAGACCGTCTCGATCCCTATTGAGACTTTGCTTTCGTGATAAAGGCAAACGATTTGTCTCGACTAGTAGAGTCGTTAGACAAATTATTAACATCCACGTGCAATGAAAATAGAAGCACTTCCGGCTTATAGGAAGACATTGTTTTCCGACTTTCGACTATACGGAACACTCGTTCGATACGAAATTTCGAACGACACTATAACTGTCGGAATATTTCGAACCCTTCTACCATTTTTAGGTTTCTTCCTCTTTGTTGAGACCGGTCTGATCCCTATTAGACTGGGTTTTCCAGCAAGATAAACAGGATTTTACTCGACGAGTAGATCGTTGGATACCAGTATCAGTTACACAACCCAGTGCGATGAAAATAGACGAACTTCCGGTTTATATCGGCAGACATCATATTCCGGGTTTCGTAACTCATATCTCGGAACTACTGGAGAGTATTGGTTCCAATTCCAACAATTTTAAAAATTTTAAGCACCGATCTCGAAACCTTATTTAGACAGTTGGGCTCGTGAAAGGGCAACGATTTCTCTGTCGAGTAAAATGGTCGACCTATGACCAACTGATAAAAAATATACGATTTCCGGCTTATACGGCATTCGGTGTCTTCCGAGCTTTCGGATTTATATCAAAAATATTTGATAACAGGGAACCTGAAAATGGAGGACTTGAAGCAATGACACTATAGGTGTCGCTTGAAATTTCAGTCGATTTCCCGCACTTGAATACACGAGTATTTGGTTCTCGATACAGGTTACGAAAACCCGGAATATGATTCTGCGGAATAAACCAGATGTGCGTCTATTTTCATCGCATCGTGGTCGTAAGGTGTTCAACGACTTACTACGTCAAATATTTTCAGATATCGATCTCGAACCCTATTGAGACTGGCTCGGAGAAAGAGAAGCGATTTGTCTCGTCGAGAAAGAAGTTGGACACCTTTCACGCCTAGTTCGATGAAAATACACGCAATTCCGGTTTATACAGAAGACATAGTTTTCCGACTTCGGATATATCTCGGGAACCACTGGGGTGTTGACTCGAAATTTCAACCGACACGTTTAGTTTATGGAATAACTTGAACGACATGTCTTGGTTCCAATTCCAACAGATTTGAAAATTTTACGAACCGATCTTCGCACCATTGAGATGTGTGTATTCCTGATAAAGACAGGCGGATTTGCTCGTCGAGTAGAGTCCTTGTACACCTTACAGGACCCACGTGCGATGAAAATAGACTCACTTCCGGTTTATACAGAAGACATAGTTTTCCGGACTTTCGGAGACATATCTCGGGAACCACTGAGGTTATCGACTCCGTATAATCTTGTCGAATATTTCGAACCCTTCTACCATTTTTAGTTTCCACTGTTTAGAAAAATTCTTGAGACCCGGTCTCGATCCCTATTGAGACATTGCTTTCTCGTGATAAAGGCAAAGATTTGTCTCACGAGTAGAGTCGTTACACAACTTAATAGAACACGGACGAAATAGAAGCACTTCCGGTTTATAGGAAGACTTTGTTTTCCGGACTTTCGAGACTATATCTTGGGAACCACTGAGGTATTGATTCGAAATTCGAGACACGTATAGTTTTTGAAACTGTCTAGGATACGGTTGGTTCCCAATTCAGCAGTTTGAAAATTCCTTGTAAACTTGTAAAATTTTTTAACTTTAAAATTTTGTTAACTGAGAACCCTACTGAGACTGGCTTTCCGTTCAAAGACAAACGATTTGTATCGAAGAGGGAACCGTTAGACACCCTACGACCAATCACGTCCGATGAAAATAGAAGCACTTCCGGTTTATACGGAAGACATAGTGTCCGGACTTGAGACTATATATCGGGAACCACTGGAGGTATTGACTCGAAATTTCAACCGACACGTTTAGTTTATCGAAGAACTTCGAACAAATCGACTTGGTCCAATTCCAACAGATTTGAAAATTTTAAGAACCGATCTCGAACCCTATTGAGACTGTGTATTCCTTTACAAAGACAAGACGATTTGTTCGTCGAGTAGAGTCGTTCGAACCTTTCCGACCTACGTGCGATGAAAATAGACGCACTTCCGGTTTGATACAAAAGACATTATTTTCCGAATTTCGAGCCTATATCTCGGGAACCACTGGGGTATAGATTCGAAATTTCAAGACAGTATGCAGATCTGTCGAATATTCCCGAACCCTTGTACCATTTTCATGTTTCCACTGTTTAGAAAATTCTTAAGAACAGATCTCGAACCCTATTAGACTGTGTGTATTCCGTGTCAAAGACAGGCGATTTGTCTCGTCGAGAAGAGTCCTTGACTCCTTACACGACCCACGTGCGATGGTGAGTCGCACTTCCGGTTTCATACAGAGGACATAGCTCTCGGACTTTGAGCCTATATCTCGGAACACTGTGGTTATCGACTCCAGTAAATCTGTCTGAATATTTCTTTTGAACCATTTTACCTATTTTTTTGGGTTTCCAATGCTTGAAAATTTTGAGACGATGTCGATTCCTATTGAGACTTTTTTTCTTTCTGTGACAAAGACAAACGATTTGTCTCACGAGTAGAGTCGTTGAGACCTTACATATTCAACATAAGTGATGAAAATAGACGTACTTCAGGTTTATACGGCATTCGGCGTCTTCCGAGTTTCGAGCCCATATCTCCGGAACCAATGGGGAGCTGACTCGAAATTTCAACCGACATGTAGTCTGTAGAATATTTTGAAAATTTCCACCATTTCGTAGATTTCCACCGTTTTGAAAATAAATTTTGAGACACCGATCTCGAACCCATTGTGAATGGATTTCCGTGACGGCAAACGATTTGTCTCGAGGAGAGAGTCAGTTAGACACCTTACAGACCACGTCCAATGAAAATTGAAGCACTTCCGGTTTATAAGAAAGACTTAGTGTTCCGTACATTCGGAGACTATATATCGAGAACTACTGGACGTATTGACTCGAAATTTCGACCGACACGTTTAGTTTATCGAATAATTTCGAACGACACGTCTTGGCTCCAATTCCAACAATTTAAAATTTAAAGAAACGATCTCGAATCCTATTGAGACTGGGTTTTCCGTGACAAAGACAAGCGATTTGTGTCGTCGAGTAGAGTTGTTGGACACCTTACACGACCCACGTGCGATGAAAATAGAAGCACTTCCGGTTTATACGTAAGGCATAGTTTTCCGGACTTTCGGAGCCTATATCTCGGGAACCACTGGAGGTATTGATTCGAAATTTCAACCGACACGTATAATCTGTCGAATATTTTCGAACCCTTCTATCATTTTTAGGTTTCTTCCTCTTTGAAAATTTTGAGACTCGGTCTCGATCCCTATTGAGACTTTGCTTTCCGTGATAAAGGCAAACGATTTGTCTCGACGAGTAGAATCGTTAGACAAATTAAACGACCCACATTCGATGAATATATAAGCACTTCCGGTTTATACGGAAGCCATAGTGTTCCGTACTATCGGAGACTATATGTCGGGAACCACTGGAGATATTGACTCGAAATTTCGACCTACACGTATAGTTTTTTGAAAACTTTCTAGCGATACGGATTGGTTCCAATTTCAGCAGTTTTGAATATTTTGTAAACTTATAAAATTTTTTAAACTTTAAAAATTTTGTAAACTGAAAACACTATTGAGACTGGGTTTTCCGTTACAAAGACAAACGATTTGTATCGAAGAGTGGAACCGTTAGACACCTTACACTACCCACGTCCGATGAATATAGAAGCACTTCCGGTTTATACGGAAGCCATAGTGTTCCGTACTTTTGGAGACTATATGTCGGGAACCACTGGAGGAATTGACTCGAAATTTCAACCAACAAGTTTAGTTTATCGAAGAACTTCGAATGACACGACTTGGTTCCAATTCCAACAGATTTGAAAATTTTAAGAACCGATCTCGAACCCTATTCAGACTGTGTATTCCGTGACAAAGACAAGCGATTTGTCTCGTCGAGTAGAGTCGATGGACACCTTACACGACCTACGTGCGAAGAAAATAGACGCACTTCCGGTTTATACAAAATACATTGTTCTCCGGAATTTCGGAGCCTATATCTCGGGAACCACTGGGGGTATCGATATGAACTTTCGAACGACTCGTATAATCTGTCGAATATTTTCGAACCCTTCTATCATTTTTAGGTTTCTTCCTCTTTGAAAATTTTGAGACCCGGTCTGGATCAATATTGAGACTTTGCTTTCCGTGATAAAGGCAGACGATTTGTCTCGACGAGTAGAGTCGTTAGACACCTTACACGACCCACATTCGATGAATATAGAAGCACTTCCGGTTTATACGGAAGCCATGGTGTTCCTTACTATCGGAGACTATATGTCGGGAACCACTGGAAGAATTGACTCGAAATTTCAACCGACACGTTTAGTTTATTGAAGAACTTTGAATGACACGACTTGGTTCCAATTCCAAAGATTTGAAAATTTTAAGAACCGATCTCGAACCGTATTGAGACTGTGTATTCCGTGACAAAGACAAGCGAGTTGTCTTGTCGAGTAGAGTCGATGGACACCTTACACGACCTACGTGCGATGAAAATAGACGCACTTCCGGTTTATACAAAAGACATTATTTTCCGGAATTTCGGAGCCTATATCTCGGGAACCACTGGGGGTATAGATTCGAAATTTCGAACGACACGTATGATCTGTCGAATATTTTCCAACCCTTGTACCATTTTCATGTTTCCACTGTTTAGAAAATTTTAAGAACCGATCTCGAACCCTATTCAGACTGTGTATTCCGTGTCAAAGACAGGCGATTTGTCTCGTCGAGTAGAGTCCTTGGACTCCTTACACGACCCACGTGCGATGAAAATAGACGCACTTCAGGTTTATACGGCATTCGGCGTCTTCCGAGCTTTCGGAGCCCATATCTCCGGAACCAATGGGGGAGCCGACTCGAAATTTCAACCGACATGTATAGTCTGTAGAATATTTTTGAACCTTTCCACCATTTTCAGGTTTCCACCGTTTTGAAAATTTTGAGACACCGATCTCGAACACTATTGTGAATGGGATTTCCGTGACAAAGGCAAACGATTTGTCTCGAGGAGTAGAGTCGTTAGACACCTTACACGATCAACGTCCAATGAAAATAGAAGAACTTCCGGTTTATACGAAAGACTTATTGTTCCGTACATTCGGAGACTATATATCGAGAACTACTGGACGTATTGACTCGAAATTTCGAACGACACGTTTAGTTTATCATATAATTTTGAATGACACGTCTTGGTTCCAATTCCAGCAATTTTAAAATTTTAAGAACCGATCTCGAACCCTATTGAGACTGGGTTTTCCGTGACAAAGACAAGCGATTTGTCTCGTCGAGTAGAGTCGTTGGACACCTTACACGACCCACGTGCGATGAAAATAGACGCACTTCCGGTTTATACAGAGGACATTGTTTTCCGGAATTTCGGATCCTATATCTCGGGAACCACTGGGGGTATAGATTCGAAATTTCAAACGACACGTATGATCTGTCGAATATTTTCGAACCCTTGTACCATTTTCATGTTTCCACTGTTTAGAAAATTTTAAGAACAGATCTCGAACCCTATTGAGACTGTGTATTCCGTATCAAAGACAGGCGATTTGTCTCGACGAGTAGAGTCGTTAGACACCTTACACGACCCACATTCGATGAATATATAAGCATTTCCGGTTTATACGGAAGCCATAGTGTTCCGTACTATCGGAGACTATATGTCGGGAACCACTGGAGATATTGACTCGAAATTTCGACCGACACGTATAGTTTTTTGAAATCTTTCTAGCGATACCGTTTGGTTCTAATTCCAGCAGTTTTGAAAATTTTAAGAACCGATCTCGAACCCTATTGAGACTTTGTATTCCGTGTGAAAGACAGGCGATTTGTCTCGTCCAGTAGAGTCCTAGGACACCTTTCACGACCCTCGTGCGATGAAAATAGTCGTACTTCCGGTTTATACAGAAGACATAGTTTTCCGGACTTTCGGAGCCTATATCTCGGGAACAACTGGGGGTATCGACTCGAAATTTCGAACGACATGTATAATCTGTCGAATATTTTCGAAACCTTCTACCATTTTTAGTTTTCCATTGCTTTGAAAATTTTGAGACCCGATCTCGATCCCTATTGAGACTGGGTTTTCCGTGACAAAGACAAACGGGTTCTAGCGACGAGTAGATTCGTTAGTCACCTTACACGACCCACGTGCGATTAAAATAGAAGCACTTCCGTTTTATACGGAAGACATTGTTTTCAGGACTTTCGGACACTATATCTCTGGAACCACTGGAGGTATTGGTTCGAAATTTCGACCGACACGTACAGTTTTTCCAAAACTTTCTAGCGATACCGCTTGGTTCCAATTCCAGCAGTTTTGAAAATTTTGTAAACTTCTAAAAATTTTTAAACTTTTAAAATTTTGTAAACTGAGAACACTACTGAGACTGGGTTTTCCGTTACAAAGACAAACGATTTGTATCGA
>BGPR01020607.1:6968-27661 GCA_013235015.1 Araneus ventricosus | reverse complement strand
AAAAAATAGAAAAATGTGAAGCATCCGGTTCCGGTTATTTTATAGCAAGACTATTTATTATTTTGAGAATATGAAAGTTAAATATATTTTTTCATCCATTAATAAAATTAATCTTTTAAAATTTTTCTACAGAGTAATGCATTTTGAGGAAAATTTCAATGTAACATTTTTTACGCATAAAGGACTAGAGAAGGAAATTTGAAATGGAAAACTGACAAATTCAGAGTATGCAGGCTTGCTAGCTTTTCATTCGGCGGTACATATAGCAGACCTCCACATGAAAAGGTTGTGGACAGATGCGTGATTTGTAAAATTCAAAAGAAAATTTAATATAAACATTTTTTTAAAAAACAGGCTTTTATTTAATGTACCAAAAAGTAGAATTTAAAATATTATTTCCTGTTTTCATTCTTTATTTATAATTCATCATAAGATATCACGAAATCATTTTCTTTCGAATTCACTAACAGCTGGTGCCACCCATATATAAACTTTGTATGTGCGTTCTCAACATATCGGAATGTCATCATTTGCATAGTGCCTAAATATAAGTTAAGAACACAATCAAAGATACACAAAGAGAAAAAAATGGAACTACTAATTAAAAAAACACACAGAAGTTAAAACATTTTTTCCCCAATCCTGATAATTCTGAATATCCAACCGACGCATGAAGACTATAAGGAACACCTTAATTGAAAAAATATAAATAAACAAAGAAAAAATCATCTGCTCATAAACAAATTTTGAGATATAATAGCCATTTGCCTGTAAGTAAAGATGTAATATCAGATGTGTATAAAAGATCTTCTAAAGATACAAGAAATAAGATTAATTTCAACATGATAATAGTTTTTGGCTGCCATACTATTTTTAAATTATGTAACGCAAGTTGCAATACTCATTTAAAACGTTCTACAAAGCTCACCGTTATACCTAGAGATTCCAAATTCGGCACGCAGTTACATCTTGGGTAGTAGGTTTTCACTAAGAAAGGGGCTTTCTATAATGTGACTGGACGTCAATTAATTAAATGTTAAACGAAATATTAACCTTTTTCCACATTAACTTAACTCCCGGCTCGAGAGAGAATTTGTTGCCTCAAAGCCCGGGGTAATTTTTCGTTCACAGAAGCAGAATGGAATAGTCCTTTGCTTCACCGCAATGCCAGAAAGGGGGACGCCCGCTGCGCGTTCATTTGTCAAAAATGAAAGTGGAGCCATTGATGGTCATTTGCGGTTAGAACTATCGGGACTGGACAAAGTCTTGTGAGTGAAATGCTTTTCGGGCTACTGATATCGGTCTATACTCTATCAGTTTAAGAGGAATCTCGATTAGTTCATCTAAATGCTTTCAAAGAAGTTTCTGAATTATTTTTTACCCAGTCATTAAAATTTCTTTAGGTTCTCGCATGGTCTGTGCTGTAAAATTTAGCTTATTTTAAAAAGAAAGCGAATCCATAAACTTTGACCAGTTATTCATTTGTGCTATTGACAGATAATTCTGGTAAGTAGATCTCATCAGTAGAGACACACTTATAGAGCGGGTAAATAAACTAAAGACTATGAAAAAAGCAACAAATCCGTCAGGGGAAAAGGTGGTTGCTTTTATCACTCGGAAATTTCTTTCAACTTCAGACATTTTACAAAAAAAAGTAATCATTTATATCGGGAGCTCCTAGGAGAATTGTGAACACACAAGCAATGCTTTCTGAAACAGCCTTCTTTTATCATCCTGGCAATCAGTCTTTTTCGGCAAAAAATCGCTAATCATAAATATCTCAAATATACATCTTCTTATTTTTGCACAACTCTAAATGAGTGTTCACCAAGAACACGAAAGAATTACACTGAAGACAAATTTTTATAGATATCAATGTGAGAAAAATGCTGTGTTTATGTTGAAAAAGTAAAGGAAAGAATGAATTAGAAACAAAAAGAGTCGTAAACTTTTTTTTCGAATATCGGTAGGCTATTCAGGTTTATTCAAGTATTCAAATATTTGCCCCAAACACCTTAATTAACGTTGTATTGTTATTGAAATTAATTAATTTTATTTTTTCAAATATTTCATGAAAAGAAACGCACTTAGAGCACATTAAAGAATCAAGTAATTCGATTAATTAGAAAAAAATATATTTTGAAAAATAATATCTTTAAATTACAAGCTTATTTTTAAATATAAAGAAAAGAAGGCAGTTGTTTTGGTTCTTACTTGTCTTGTAAAACGAGGTAAGCCATGTATTACACTAACTTTGTGACAAATTAACCTCGTTTTGTGTATATGTGAGGCACAGTTAAATGTGGCGTTTGTGGCTAGCAAAACTGTAAACACCGTTGTTGAAAAGGTTTAAAATTTCATTATTAAAATTTATTATTTTTGTAACGAAATATATTGATAGTTTAATATTTAAAAATAAATCTCTAATTTTAAAATGCCGTGCGACAGTATAAAAGGTTAAAGACCGTAACCTCTCTCTCCCCCTTTCCCCCCTGCGAATTTCCACTTCTTAGAAGCTAATGAAGTAAAGATAACACAAAGAGAATCTCCGTGCAATTATGGAGTCTTAAAAAATATATGTTCTGTTTTGCAGTTAAAACACAATTAAAACAAAAAACGCATTCCTTGTGATGAAAATTTTTACTATCTATAGCTAAAATGTTCATCATTTTATTCATATAGAGGGAAATATCTTACTGAGACTAAGAGATACTCTTGTGCAAATCTGTCCCGAGTTCTCGTAAGAGACCCAGAGCGATACTAGACTTCACACATAAAAATTTCCCGATAATTAAAAGACGTCGGGCTGTAAGCACAGTCGATGCAAATCTGGTCCCGTAAAATCCTCAAAAATTTTTACGTTTCGACCTCATTAAACCGCCACGTTCGGCAAACCCGCGCTTATTTCCGAGAGCTCATAACTTAATTCCATCTCCATTTTCCTGCTAAATTTCGTTTTTCTCCATCTTTTTAGACCTTATTTGCCTTCTATTTTAGTCTCTCCTAGTTGCAGCACTGTAACCTTAATGAAAATACTGATCCGGTCACGGAAAACACCTTTCTTCCAAAATTCCACACCACACTAGCGTTTCGCGGTGTTTTCCGCTACAATTTCTTACGCAACTTGTTCTCCCTTCTTTAATTAGCTCCCTTTTTTTTAATTCATCTGATTTTAAATCTCTTATTCGAATTTTTTAACCGTTAATTTCATTAGAAGCCCATTCATTAACTAGATGTGGAGGTCCTCGCGGTACTCCGTAACGAAACTCAGTTCCCTTCCGTTGTGCATATCTGACAGCATATTAAATTATCATTTGACAAGTCAAATTTAATATCTTCTGATTAATTTCATAATTAGTATATACTAAATTCAATATAGAACTTTCAGCAAAAAATTAGAGCTTGCGAAACATCAAGAAAGTTTTTTAAAAATCAGATGTATTTCAAGCGGTTTCTAATTTTACAATCATTGAAACAATAATCAATCATTGAAACAGTAATTGTTTTTAATTGAATTTAAATATATCTAGAATTTAACTTCATTTCAAAATCTTATTCAGAAGTCTTGTTTGCGGTTTTTAGCTTATGTTCTCCACCAGTTGATTTTAACAGTAATTAATGATCACCGTATTTCCGTAAAATGTACAAATCATGAAAAGTTGAGAAAAACAGTAATCGACAATTTTATGGAATTTTAAATATTTTCTCTGGTAAAATTTGCTTGTAGCAATACAATCAAAAACAATAAATGAGTAAGTAAATAAATTTACTTTTCAAAAAAAAGTTGGCCTGAAAGATTTCTGTTCCAAAAAATGTGTGAATTGATCAGTGTCAATAAAATAATTTAAAAGGGGGAATAAAGAGTTTTCTTAATTTTTTTACTAAAATGAACATTTTCAATATCTTTTGCATAAAGCAAGTTAACAATTTCCTTATATAGATCATAATGAAATGTATAAAAAATGTAAATTGGATTTATTTTTTTCTTCTTCTGATAAATATAATCTCATTTAGTAAATAACTGTCCTTTCTTCCTTCTTTTGCTATGCTCCGACGAAATGATTTGACAAAACCGCATATCACTCACTGTCAGAATTCCCTCCAACCCGCTGAGATAATCTGCCCGGGTGGCCTCGGGAACTTCCTTACTCCCCTAAAATACTCCCAACCGCCCCAAAACACCCGACTCAGTCCTCAGTCGACAGGGAAGCTTTGGGGCTCCGTCGGGCTCATAAAGTTAATGACACAAAAGAACAATTTTACACCACTTCAGGATTCAAAATACCAGATTTTCTCTTAAACCAATTTTATTTTAATAATTTTTTTTCAAAATTTACAATGATACGGATAATACGATAAATTTTTACCATTCATTCGATATTGAATTATATTATCATGGAGAAGTCTTTCACAGTATCACCTTTAATTCAAAAAATCAGTAAAGTTACATTAAAAAATATTTCATTTATTATACATAATTATATAATTATGTTTCAATGTGATGGAAATGTCTAGCGTTTAGTACTATCTTAATATAATTTTATGAATATGTAAACTTATTTCGAAACGACGGGGGAACAGTATTACAAAACACATGAGTTAAAATAAATACTATTGTTACAAAAATCGTCCGAAGTTTCTATGGTGAAAGCAAACTAACAAACTGGATAATATAAAATGAAGCTTTATTCTACAAATATTCCATAAAATTCCAGGCACAGACAACACGAAAAACAGCAATTGTTCAAATTATCAATAGAAGCTGAAATCAAATCTTTAATAATAGCAGAAAATATCTACAGTGCGTCCGAAAAGTTCGTTTTATATTTTAAAGGTCGTTGTATACGTAAAAGTGTGGGTGGCCACTTAAGTTTTGATAATTCATTTATAACAAAAGTAAGTTCTAATTCGTTTTCACCAACTCGGATATAAAGATCCAAGCTTTAAATAATAGCAAAAATCTGCATTCGATATCCAGTTGTTAATAATTTTAAAATATTTAAATATAAATATTTTAAATTAAAATAGTGGTAAAGGATTTAAAAACATTATCTGCATCTAAGTATTTGGTTTTATATACGTCTTTTAATTAAATACTTCTTACTAAATTATGACATAAGAAAATTGTCAGTGTTCCAAATCAGCATCATAACGGCGCTATTTCAAAAATGGTACAAGCCATTTCTTCAAGAACACAAATTGGGTCGCATAGAGTTCCTTAAACATCGATAGTTCAACTATCGATAGATCAGTCGATAGTTTTTCCAAACTATCGACTGGACAAAAATGGGTCATTTAAAACTATCGATAGTTTTCTCCTCCGCGATACTGTCGAAAAGGTGTTCTTCCAGTCTATAGTTTTAAAACTATCAACTATCGACTGAAAATACGCCTATCGATAGTATTGCCCGGGAGAAAACTATTGATGCTATCGATAGGATCGATAGTTTTGAGGAAGCCGATACTATCGATTGTTTCAATCGATAGTTCCGAAAATCCGATACTATCGACTTGGATTGAATACTATCGATGTTTAAGGAACAGTAGGGTCTCCAGAGCAAAGAGCGATCACTACGGAGAGGCTCTATGTAAGTAAATTTATTAAAAGAAAAAGATTCACACCAGCTAAAGTGTACAACACAAGTTTCGTGACATACAAAAAAAATTCATAATAACTTTAAAAAAAGTGTACCTCTTGTATATCGATATTTACAGAGTTCCTGAATACATACGTTTTCGATTTTACTCTTTTCTTTTGAAGTTTAATCGTCTGCTAAATCGAAATTAGTGTAGGTTACTTCAGATTTATTTTGTTCATTCAATCTTTTGTCTCTAAGGATTTCAACTTATGCAATTCATTTGAGATGCGAATTAATGCCGTTCTGTCACGGATTAGTTATTATCTATTTGTCTCCCCGTTGCCAACCCTCAAAAGACGTGAAAGGCACAACTCTAAAAAGAAATCGAAGGGTTTTAAAAAATCTCTTGAAATCAAGTCGTTCATTCCGGCGGCAGCACACAAGACAGTAGATATATAAGGAAGTTTTGATTCCGATTATCACAAAAAAATTCTCCGAAGCAGGAGATGGAGAAATTCAAAAAATAAACAAAAACAGACGGAGTGTTTATCCACGTTTTCTTATAATTAATCATTGTGAATTCTTTTAAGTTAAGCTTCCTCGGATTATGAAGGGAATCGAGTGTGCATTTCGGTACGTTTCTCTGCCACCGATTCCATTCGAAGAAAGAATTATTTTCAAATATATATTGACTTTCTTTAATCTTAAATTACCATTTCTATATTGGATTAGTAAAACTTTGAGTTGTATTTATGCTGTGGTTTCCCCATGAATAGCTCGTGTTTGATGTCTCTGTATTTCAAATTAAATACACATATGTATGTATTTTAATGTATAACTTATATTATTAGCTTAGAGGATTGTTTTTCATTCAGTTTTTGTTCTGAAGATTTTAATGTTTGTATAATATAACATTTTTTCTTTGTACTCAAGTCCGCCGACCATTGAAGCCCTCCATACCCAATGGGTGAATAGGTCGGCTTGTGAAATAAATAAATAAATATAGACCAATAAATTTAGTGTAAAGTCAGCATATTAAATTTTGCCAGTCTAATTTGTTATCTTTTTGATTTATCGCGTTCACGGACATTCAGACTATTATAATACCATTTTTATTTCATTTTATTTTTGTCTCGGGTAAGCCTAAAAAGGGGAAATTTTTCAAACTATCGTTGTTTAAAAAATTAAATTGCTTACTCTTTGCATCATTTTATACGAGAAGATTGAATTATTGAATCGAAAAAAATTCAATTAATTATTCAAAAGTGCTCACGACAGAAGAAATCACTGTCTGTCTTGGCATCAGATCGAATTAAGATGGAAACTCTCCATAACTCCCTTGTTGATTTGAATAAAGCCGCTTAATACAGTTACCCTCACAAACATTTGGGAGTAATCAACAAAGCTATTTTCCTCTCTGAATCCTGGAGAAAATATTGAAATTTTGCAGACCATCTTGCTAGAGAAGAGATCAACCTGCCAATGTTGGAAAATCAATTCGAGTTTAATTTCTGTGTTTTGCATGTTCGTAGACACGTGTGGTGTCTCCCCAATAAATAATTAGGGAAAAAGAATCATCAAAATTCGGTAGTGGCAGCTGCAAACGCTGTTATTATTTTTGGATGAATATGTTAGTATGCATTTAGACTGCGCAAATATGTAACATTGTTGAAAAGAAGGTAATTTTGATCCATTTGCAACACGAACGCATTATTTATGGTTGTTTTTCATTTACTACTTTTGGAACTACATATTGAGTCGTGAATTATTTAAAAAGAATTAAAAGCCCTAAATTCAAAAATTTTATAATCTGTTTATTATAAAATGAGACGAATAAACATAACATTGTTTATCTTAAGCAAAAGACATTTATTTTTCTCTGTTTCATTAAAATTTCGTTTAGAAGTTATACCTGGAACACTATTGGACAGAACTTGTCAATCTTATGACATCTTTGGATTGATGATTCTGAGGATTCCTGGTTCGAAACCAAATTCAACCGAATATACGTTTCTGCTGGAGCTTATGCCATCTATATCTGATAGAATTTGAAATGTCATCCAGATGTTGTAGAGTGGAATTTCGAAGAGCAGAAGCCGGCTGATGGGCCGCAATCTACATCTGAGCATGGTTCAAAATTATGTACCCTATTGCGAGACTTCCGATGAGTTACTTCGTATTCTCTACTATCTTTCTATTTATCTTCCTGCCCGTTTTCTCTTATTATTTTCCAGCGTAAAATAATTAAAATCGCACGCATTTTCTGAATTTGGACGCAATCGGCCACAGGGAAATATTCCAAAATGCACACGCAATTCTCTGCATAACCCAAGGTAGCTTAAAGCGGGACTTTCATGAAGGAAGTTCTCCACGCCATTTGGAGTTTGTCTTACTAGACAGTTCCAGTTTGCAGCCCATTCATGGAGGATCCATGCAAACGACACAACCAGTCACTTCAATCTCCCAGGGCTACTGTGGCTACTCCTCCTCTCGCTTTCAAAACTGAATTCGCCTGCCCCACTTTCCCGTGAGAGATACACTCTCTCTCCCCCATTTTGTGGTTTTCGGTTTCCTGAGACAAGCTTGTTCTCTCCTTACCATCGATCATATTTCAGTTTTATGGCCTAGTGCGCCGAATGAAAATCCAAATATTTCGAGCACCTCTCCAATTATCAACGGATTTTGGCATTGAGGACGTATTTTTGTAACAACGGGCCCATATGGTGTTTAATGGAGCTCTTGTTAACGTCCAGATTAACAAACACGAAACATTGCATAAGTTTAAAAAAACATAAAAAAACACTTCCCCTCGTGTTGCTTATATTCCGAATATTTTTCTTCTGCATTCATTGTTTTCTTTGGCTCGTTTAATATTTTGCTTTTCCTTCTGGTTACTCTTACATATTTGCTAATTTTTTAGTCATGGTACACCGAAATAAAACCTCCCTTCTATATCCATTCTCTTGTGTGCTCACGCCAGAATGAGCGGTTTCATTTTTAAAAAATCCATGAAACTCTGATTTCTTTTGAACGTTTCGAAACATTTCTCATTTTACCCTGAGTTTTTTTTTCTGCCGTGAGTATAGCAGGTTTTATTTCCGCTGGCGGTGTTTCATTGGCGTATAAAAAGATGCTTTGCTTGTTGCCTTCGACTTCTGTGATTATCTTTTACACCTCCTATGAAAACGAAATATCATAATTGTAATCTTGTTCTTCAACAAGCAACTTGGGCTACAATTCTTGCAAAGGCCCTGAAACTCCATTTCTTAAAGAAATTTTTCTGTCAATATTTTTCTGGACTTCAGCATTTCTGAATATCACGCTTAAGTACAACAAAACACTATGAACGCAGTAGTATGACCGTATTATTCTTATAAAATTAAGTTCGTCAATTTTTTTTAGCTTGCGCAAAACGATGAAAGCCAAGGTATACAGTCAAAGTAAGAACTTTTGCCAGGAAAATTAACTAGTAACTAAAGGTAAATGCCATAATTTCCTAAGAGAGCGTTTTCCGCTCGCTACAATTTTCTTCGTAGACCGACAAGGTCAAAAGCCAATCATACTAACTTGAGTAAAATAAGCGAAACGCCCGCCAACACACAGTCGCAATGTGCATTTCGAAAAAAAAAGCAATTTGAGTATATTTTTTGAACGATTGGAAAAGGAAATTTGACACAAATCTAAAATTAAGGTTAGAAGGCCACATATCAAATTTCATATATATAAGTCATTATCTTAAAGAGTTAGTGTGTTCACAAATTGTATAATTATGTTTCAATTTTGATGGAAGTTCTTGCATTTAGTACTATGTTGATATAATTTTATAAACATGTTTTCGAATCGATGGGGAAACAGTATTACAAAGCACAGACGAGAAAATAAATAATATTGTTTAGAAAAATCTTCTGGTGTGTCTACGGCGTAAAGAATACTACAAGTTTAATATTGGAAAATGACGTTTTATTCCACGAATATTCCAGAAACCTCAAGGCAGCGTCAACACGAATAACAGAACTTGTACAAATAAGCTCTAGACAGGAAATCAGTAAGTAGACAGGAAATCAGTAATAATAGCAGAAAATATCAATAGTGTCACCCACAATGTCGTTGGATACTTTAAACCATTCTTCTTCTCTGTGCTTTAAATGGTGATCAACATATGTTTTCATAATTCATCCATACCAAATGATTGTCCTAATTTGTGTTTTACCAGTCCGGATATAAAAATCCAAGCTTTAAATAAAAGTTTCCTAGAGATCAAAGACCACCCTAAGATTAAAAACTTAAAAATTTTAAATAGAATAGGATTTTAATAAAGTAGTGGTAGCTTATTTGTAAACAAACGATGCACATTTATGTGTTTCGTAATGTATAAATTATTTTTCAAAATTTTTTCATATGTGAATGAATATTTGTCTAATGAATTCCATTCTTTCTTATTAAATTATCCCAAAGAAAATTATCAGTTTTTCGCATTAACACCATACCGATTTTATCTCTAGAATGCTAGAAGTCATTTTTACAAGAGTACATTGAGGCGCAAGATCAAGGAGCGACCTTTAAACAGAGGTCTCTGAAAGTGAAGTTTTCAGTGGAGAATCCAGAAGGGGTGCTATGGGGCTGCAGCCTCCTCCATAACTAAATCAATACTTTTTATTTTTCTTTTCAAATCACTGCAACTATTTGTTCTTAATCTCTTCTTCAAAAAAATAAAACTTGACAGCATTGCTTTATGGCTGACACAGGCTCGAATATTTTTGCCACTTTTGTAGTTATTTTACTCGTACTAGTAGCGTTAACGCGATCGAAAATATTTATTGACTAGTTATTTCATTTTGTTTTTATTATATTATCGAAAGAATTGTCGTGCCCTTTGTGATTATTATTGCTAGGTGAGTCAATTTAAAGTGTTTTAACTTTCATAAGCCATGAGGTCACGACTGTACAAAATTTTTAAGACCTCAGCCTCCGCCAGACCAAAGTCCTGGATTCGCTACTGGAATTTATTAAAAGAAAGGGATACACCAGATAAAGCGTACAACACAAGAATAATGACATACAAATTAACAATAACATTAACATCATAGTTGCGCTTGTATAGTCTTATTTATGCAATTCCCGGATATATTCATATACAAATCATGAATACATTCTGTAGCTCAGCTTTGATTTAAAAAATATTTGTTTTAAATTTTTTTCGCTCATTTCTTAACGAGTTCAGTGTCTGCTCAATCGAAATTAGGGTTGTCCTGTCATGTTTTCTATTTTGTTCATAAAATATTTTTTCCCTAAGAATCAAAACACATCCAAGGAATATAAGATACTAGTAAATGTTTTTCTCTCAATACTCTACTAATTGTCTGACATTTTGCGTTAAACTAAAGAGAATGGTCAGATAAAATTGGAATTTTATTTATCTGGTTTACTTCCAGTTCCAAATAATGTGATGCGTACCTCACATATTTATTTGTGTTCATTACGTTGAGATGCGGTTAATGAGATTCGGCCAAAAGATCGAGAATAGTTTATTTACTGGTATATTCTGAAAGTGGTTGATTTGCCTTTTAAATATCAAGGATGGAAAAATCGCTTTTTTAAAATATAATATTTTGTGAATGTATTTAAAATTTACTCCACTGAAGAATCTTCTATTTCTAGAAACGCAAATACAACGCTCTTTGTCATAAGTGGAATTAAAAGGAATGCATGATGCAGAATTACGATTTGCAAAGTTGCAAGAGAACATGTTCCTTACAATACGACTTGATGTCAAGGTTGTTAAGATCTGAATGATTACAAAATAATAATAAACGTTGTCAGCAAAACACAGTAGCGACACTTGGCGGCAATGCTATAAATTAAAGAATTGCAGAAAAGAAAATCAGCGAACACATTAATTTTGAAACAAAGTAGAGGAAAATAATACAGTAGGGCAAGCGGAAACTGTACGTTCGGAGACAACACTCCGGACACAGAAGGTAAATTTTGGGCTAAAACTGAGTTAACATACTCTCCGATAGGAAGAAATTCCTCAGTATATATTTGTTTAGATAAGTTTAACTCTATGGGCTACGAACTATACAGGAAGTACGTTGCATCGATTGGGGGTCTCGAAAATAAATACAACGGGATGAACTGCCGATTATACAAAACATCGTACCACAAAAATGCACCTTTGAACTTCAGAACTTCAATCATTCTTATAGATTAAGAAATAGAACGAACAGAAAAGGAAAATCCAAAATTATTCAACACACTGAAATATATGAGGATGTGCGAGCTTTATTTATTTATAGAAAATTTTTCCCATTTTAAGCATTTTAGGCTGGAAAATAAAAGGAGAAGAAGGTAGGAACATAACAGAGAATAAGAAGGAACACATCGGGCAGTTTTGGAACAGCTTTTTTAATTTGATCAGATGACCATTATGAGCCATCAGCCGCCTCAAACTCTCCCAAATTTTATTCGAGAAAATTCTGAAGGACGTTCGACCTTCTATCAGATTTAGTGGGCATGGACTCCAACAGAACCGTATCTTCAGTAAAATCGGGTTTCGAAAAAGAAACCATCCGAAGCATGAGGCCAAAGCGGCCCTAAGACAGGCAGTGACTATCCTATAATATTCCTCGCATACCTTCAAAACCCGATTTTAATCTAACATAAAAATATAGAAACGTCTTTCGTTTAACATAAGGAATGTCACATTTATCCGCCGCATATTTTTAAAAAAAACAAATAATCGCATTTTGCATTTAGTCTTTTTATACTTTTAAAATGCAGGACTCAGCACATCGTTGCAAAACTTCCCTCATCTGCAGCAAATAAATTTATTTATTTTCTTCATATTTAATCTTCCTAATTGAATTTGAATGTCTGTGGTTCCCGAGAACGGAATAAAAGTTCGTCCTGTTCATCTAACCATCTCTGCAATTCTTATGTGCTTCTCTCTTTATGCTATGATCTGATGTCAACCTCTCAAAAATGCAGCCGTGAGGTGTTTCAAATCATAATTGCTCCTTACAAACTTTTTTTTCTTATCAGAATAATCACTGATGTATTTCAAAATCTTATTCAGTTCAAAATAAACTTAGCAAAATATATTTAGATAAGATAAAATCTTATATCATCAAGTGTGGCAAATGCTATTCTCATAAAATTAAATTTCAATTTTAACAAATATGCAGTAGTTTCCAATAAAAACAAAGTACCTAGATTTTTTTCATATTTTATCCATGAGCCTGACGCACGCACTTTAAGGGTGACGCAAAAGTAATCAATTATTGTAAATAACAAGAGAAATATTCAATCAAGCGTTCATGTATGGAACGGATTAAAATTATCTTATTTCCAACAGTATTACATATCTGCCCTGTCTAAATGCATACTGCTATATTCATAAAAAATAATATCTGAGTTACCACATTAGTCAAGACTGCGCTTTTTATGATTATTTTCCTAATTATTTATTGTTTTCTGTAGTATCGTTGAACGAACATAGCGCAGAAATTAAACTCGAATTTATTTTTCATGATTTTATAGTTGAATCTCTTTTCAAGCAGGATGGTATGTAAGATTTCAATGGTGTTTTCTCTAGGAGAGCAGCCAGGAGAATAGCATTCTTTATTACTCCCAAAGGTTGTTGAGGGTCACTCTCTTAAGCTGCGCCATCCAAACCAGCAAGGGAAATGTTCCGTTTGACTTTGGTTTAATGCCACGTTAAGCAGTGATTTAGTTTTAGAATGTTCTGATAAGTAACAGAATGGTT
Organism: Araneus ventricosus; assembly: GCA_013235015.1. NCBI lineage: Eukaryota > Metazoa > Arthropoda > Arachnida > Araneae > Araneidae > Araneus > Araneus ventricosus. The sequence continues at coordinate 14,317 of BGPR01020607.1, read as the reverse complement.
TTAGATTACACATTTTTATTTTCTCGTATAAAAATGTAGAAAGAGTAAGCTTTTAAATTGTTAAAATATTCGATAAGGAGATTTTGATGAATTTCACGTTTCAGGCCACCCCGAAACAAAAGAAGGAAGAAAGAAATGGAATTATGAAGGATAATGACTGAAAACGATAAGCACACTGTGACAACTCGCTAGACAGTCGAAATTTGATATGCTATCTTTATACTGAAATTATAGGTTTCTATTGAATTCAGCCAATCGAAATCAAGAAAAAACAACAGTTTACATAAATGAAATGAGGTATGACGGATTGACTCAAAAATCATAGATCTGTCTCAAATTTTGGAGAACTTCGGCCACAAGAAAACATTCCAACGTTTTCCTTCTTTTCCTCATTTAATGTTTATCTTTACTTATTTCATATTTTCTCAAAGTTGGTCTTACATATTTGCGCATTTTTTTTATTCTATATACATAAGAATGAAAACTTCCTTCTTTATTCACTTTCTTGTGTGCTGCCGTCAGAATGAAGGGTTTGATTCAAGAGATTGTGTAAATCCTTCATTCTCTTTTGAAGATTTTTGAAAATTCCTCGTTTCTCCCTCAGAATTTTTTTGCATAGTGAGTTTAGCTGGCCTTATTTCTGTTTGCGATCCTTCATTGATGTATAAAAAGTCGTTTTGTTGTTGACTTCGAATTCTCTGATTTGGTTGAATACCTGTCATGAAAGTGAAAATAAAAAATGTGATTTTGCACATCACAAGCTTTTTTGGCTACGGTTTCGCCATTTCCCTCAAACTCCATTTATAAATGCGAGTTTTTCTCTCAATCTGTTTTCTGTATTTACGTAGCCGTTGAATATCAAGCTTAGGCAAAACATAAAACTTAAGTTGAAAGGGAAGAATTTTGTTTCATAATGGTTAAAAATTTCACAAGTATGAATGCGATATTCTTATATTGTAAGTAGATTTTATTATCTTCCACCAGAAAATCAAACACAAGGTATTGAGTCAAAGTACAAACTTTTGTTAGGAACGGTTACTAGTAATAAAAGGCAAATGCTTCTTTATTCAGAAATTGATTTTGAGTTCGCAACTCACAAACGGATTTATGACAACAGCTTTTGAAATTTCGGATTGACGGATGAGTAATTTTCAGAATTTTTCAGCAAAATATTTTATTTTCTTATTTACCCGAAACAGAAGATGAAATGCTGCTTAAATATTCTAGACTCTAGTTCTCTGATTTTTGCCACATTTTCGAGAAATCGTCGAACTTCGAAGAAGCCCCAACGCTTTACTAAGGAATTAAGTCAGTATGTGGATTTTCTTTATTAATGTCCTGACCCTCTGCAAAAACACAGAAATCTTTCATGAAAACAGCAACTGACAATGAAATCACACCCTTGATTTAGAGATAACAATAATTTATTAATAATTTTAGAATAAAAATTAAACAAGTATTTCAGCCCATTTGGAGCATTTTAAAGTAATGAATATGCGAAAAACGGACTTTAAGAAAAATTCAAATTTTTTTACAGTTTTTCTGTTCTACATCTTTAGAGAAACTGAGTCTAATTTTTTTCGTTAATTTATCAGAGTTTTCCCAGATTTTCTTTCGACTTAAATGTCTTGCACCAAGGTTTAGAATACACGTAACCAAGCTCAGGCGATATTATCTTCCATTTGTGTGAGAGACGAGATTAAATTTATTATTTATATTATTCGATATGACATCTGCGATGAAGACACGGAGTAAGGTTTTTTCTACTGTCTTTGAGATTTCTCTATCTCAATTTTGATCGTAAAATATTTTAAGTTGATTCGTAATAAAAAATTAAAATTTTAATCAAATACTGAAGAAGGAAAACAAACAAATTAAGAATAGTTCTTAAAAATACTCTTTTATTTGTGAAATAAAAAATACAACTTTCTGACTTTAATTATTGTCTTTTTTTAGTTTTTAATTTATAATTTATTTTTGAAAATTTTATGAAACAATAAATTTTTTTCAATGCGATATACGATGACCGCACATGCAACGTTTCCGAAAATTAAATTTACTTAATTAATTAACAAAAACAAATTATGCAAGTATTGAAATAGTATATTATCTTAATGAAAATGCAAGTGTACAAAATATTAAAACTCTCAGTTAGTAAGGGAAAACTGCATTAAAAAATTTCATCTTTATAAATAAGTTAAATCAGAGTGTTTGAAAGGTGTTACAAAAGTTTTACAAATGAAAAATAATCAAAACTGCTTTGTGGGTTATAAAATCCTTTTTTTATCTCAAGAAATGCTCTGATTAGGCACTACAGTGATAAAAGGTGGAATATTTAACCGATTTTAAGGCAAATATTACTGCTTTTCTCTGTATTACAATTTTCTTATGAAGTGCTATAAAATTGCGTGAAAATTTCTTTTATATCTTCACAAATGCAGAAATAGTGGCTTTCTTTAAATTACTCTGCCTAGAAAGGAGAATTTTTCAAAAATTTTTGTTTATTGTGTTAAGGGTATGAAAGAAAATCCTATATGGAGCTGTATATAAATTACAAATAAAGATTTTTGCTGTTTCATAGTTATACATTATATCAATCAGTTGTTTTAACAGATATAACTTTATTTGAGAAAAGTAGAACTGCGTGCTTGAAGACTCATATTTACATTTTCTGTTTATTAAAATATCATTTTTTACATTCAAAGATTAAAAAAATTAAATGGCGTCTATAGTTTTGTATAGTGCGCTTTGTTTAAACGATAAATAACTTTCATGGTACGAACTCTTTAAAATGAATACAATGATTTATCAAAGGATATAATCATATCATAGAAACAAAATGTATTTTATGTGTGTATTTTTAACATGCTACAATTTGAAGAAATCGGAATATGTGTTAGGAACAGAATGAAAGAGACACAATGTAGGAAATAAATTTCAAATCTACTGTTCTCAAGTAAACGCAGATGTTAAAAGTATTTTCCCAACCCTGAAAATTATGTATATCAAACAGACATATGCAGGTTATAAAAAAAACGTTATTTAGAATAAATAATGGATTAAACAATTGCATAACATGCATAGTACCATAATATGTGTCAGAGACAAAAGCACAGAGCCGCACACAGAAAAACGAAATTATTGATTTCAAGCAAACACAGAAGTCCAAATTATTTTCCCCCGGTACGTCTAACAGACATATGTAGGTTATAAAGAAAACCTTATTTATAATAAAAATAAATAAATAAACCGGAGCACAATTTCTCATCTTCTAAAAATGAAAGTTATTTGTTTGCAATAATATAATAGCCAGAGATAATAGCCATTTGGATGTAAGAATAGCACTAAATCATCTGTGAATAAAACAACCTCTAAAGACTCAAGACATACGATTAATTTAAGGATAATTATTTTTGTTTGTCATATTTTCTGTAAATTAAATGATACATGTTGCGAAACTTGTTGAAAACGTTCTGAAAGTCACAACGTTAAAACAAGATTTTCTAAATTTGATCCATAGGTTAATTGTTGGGTAGTTTGAACTTGATAAGAAAGGGCTTTCGAAGTTATAATTGGATTTTAATTTATTTAATAATAATCGAAATATTAACATTTTCCTTCAAGAAATTCAAAGCATGTCGTATCACAAATCAACTATTTTTACTTTACTATAATATTCAAAGATTAGATTTTCTCTGATACCTATATTATTTTCCCTGATTTTAATAAATATTTCAAATTTACTATAAAACTGACGATGGAATGAATTTTTACCCTTTATTCGGTATTGAAATGCTTCGTCACCTGTTCAGTATAACCATTACAATCTTTCACAGTATAACCATTAACAGTATAAGTTAAATTTCAAAAAAATCATTTACTAGACTTTATTTTATAGTTATGTTTTAATTCTGATGGAAATGTCTCGCGTTTTGCCAGAAAATGCATTTGTGTGCTATGCATTTCCATTTGAAAGACGACTCCTCTTCTAAAAAAATATCACTTCCTGAGCTACAGGGCATAGAGTGGACAGTTTTTCAGATGGGTGAATTTGGGAGTTGATACCGGGAACTGAGTGTGTGTCGATTTGAGAAACCATTTTGGCAGATTTTTCCGAGCTGAAGTTTTATTCTAGTACGCTTCTGCTCCTGCTCGAAATAAATGTAGCGAAAAATTCTGGATGAAGGACTGAAATCGATATATGTCTTACTATAGTTTTAGACACTAGGATCGTAAAGTTCTAAAAATGGAATTGTCCATCATCTAAAGTAGTGGGGGGTAAAAGCTCTCTTAACCTGGTAGGAAAGACTGGTTCCCAGAAAAAAAAACGAACGAACTTTTTCCCTTCAGTTATTCCTGTCAATTTTCTATTCTAGGAGAATCGTATTCCCTTGTTCAGAAAATGTATGCTACTCTCATTTAATTGGCAATAAGTATTAGGTATTGGGGGCTTCGGTGCGTTTGACTTCAATTACAAGAGGAAAAATAAAGAAATGGTTGCAGACATAACTGAATTTCATACTCATATACAGGGTAAGAAAATACCACACCGGCATACGTTAGGGAGGAAGAGAGACCATAGAGAGGACTCGGAATCATGCGGCATTTCAATGTCGAAAACGCCTTCTATGTGTGGTAGATGGCGTTGTATGGGAGTTGGGCTGCACATTGTTTATGCAGCGCCACGATTGCGATTCCATGTAGCGCCGATGTCACGCATATGTCAGAGCTTCAGGTCAAACTTTCGAACACCTTCTGTAGATGTGCATGTTGCTAATGTAAATATCTGGATTAAAATCTTGTTTGTCACTCTCTGTTACGCGTACGTGTTGCTGTTTCCTTTCCTGTTTTCTCTTCATTCTTAACCGCCTAACTCGATAGGAATACACTGGTGCTAATGCAATGTTATGTGATTCCGACTCGTCTCGATGCTACCTACCTCTCCCTAATGTTTGTTTGTCCGTTACTGACTCAACCTGTATGTGAAGTATATTTACGTATATGTGTATTAGGGAGGATCGAAAATTCAAAGTGCGAATAGAATAATCGGCTTAGTGTGCAAAAGTTGTCTTTTAAGTGTACTAGCATACATGCAAAATTTTTCAACTTTCGGTGCCCCAAGACACTTAAAAATATTCAAAAATAAAAGATTTTTATGCATATTTTGAATTAAAAATTAAAAGTGCGATTTTACAGGGGGAAACGTATAGAAGAGATTGAAAAGTTATTTATTTTTTATTAATAAATTAATAGAATTATTTTTGCTTAATAATATTATTCAGGGACCACAACTACCTTTTCTTCTTTTTCATATTTTACAATATAACACAATTTTACTTTATTTCCAAGACAAGGATAAATTACGCCACAATCTCGACTTTTCCTAAAGAAAAACACATCGCTACAGAGGAAACTGGCAAAAGCGTTATTTTATTCCTCCCTCCTTTGTTGTTTAAATGTTGTTGAGGAAGACATGAATATGAATACAGAACTGCTAGATGATACACTTGATGCGATTTTTGAGGAAACTGATTCGGAAGATTCTAATGAAAATGAAAGTGAAATGGAAGAGCTTGAAACTGAAGTTAGTGAAGTTACTGAGAGACGTCATCTCTTACTGAAGTTAAGAGATGACGGTGATTGAAAAAAAAAAATCCTTTTGAGGGCAACCCGGGGTTGGGTATTTTTACTGTATTTTGTTACACGAGAAAGTTCGACCGACGAGCGGAAAGACGTTTTCACGTCAAACTATTTTGAGGAGTGACCTGTACGCATGGTGTTCAATCATCTTATTTGTACGAAGTGACTGATTTCGATTGAAAATTTGTTTTTTTTATTAAAAATAGTCAATATAAAGCAAAAACACATTTCGGCTTCTGGGAATGGTCTCCGAAACAGTGCGCCGTATCGAATGGGTTAAGCAGATTTCGCAACGTTAACAAAACTTTTAACTTAATATTGATAATTAACCCCTTATCTGTGCAGCATTTTGTACAATATAATTAGATGACCCCTTCTGTATTGGGAATGTGTTGTAATTTAATTTTATGAATTTGTAAACTTGAACTTGAAATGTTTGCAAAACAGTAATTTTAAACACAGAAGAAAAAACAATTAATATTGTTACGAAAATTATCCGGTGAAAGCAGTCTAAGAAACTGGATAATAATTTTTTTACGAAAATTCCAGAAAACTCGAGGTACAGGTAACACGCAAAACAGCACTTTTACAAAACGCCGCACGAGCAGACAGTAAATCACTAACATGTAATAGCGGAAAATATGTACAGTTGCGTTATATGCATACAAAAAGTAGTTGGATACTTTAAAGACTGAGGTTGTCTTTATGCATCCATGTCAAATGACAGCACTATTATATGATTACCAGCCTGGATGTGAGAACCCAAGCTTTATATTAAAAAAACTACTATAATACAGTGAAACAGTAGCTAGTTTAAAATCCTTAAATAGAAACTATTTATATTAAATTAGTGGTAGGTTTCGACAAATTGTCGATTTTCGTAGAGGCATTTTTGCCTTATAAAGGGATTAACACATTAAGGCCCACATTATTTAAATAATAGAATTAAAAGACTTTCTAAATCACGTCTGAAACAACAATAATAAGTTAATTGTGAAATAAAATTAATATCGGAGAAAAAAGCTTCTTTCTGGTTTTCTATTTTTTTTAGAGAAATGCTTTTTTAATCTGCAAAAAAAATCATTTTTTAAAACTTTTTTTACATAAATATTAAAAATTTTTGAAATAAAGTAAAATATTTAAAAAAGATTAAACTTTCTAATTCTTTGCATTACCTCAGAAATAAATCAGAGGAACAATAAAAAAATCCTCTACAACTGACTACTTTGTGGTGTATACCTGCTGAAATCTATTAAGGAATTCAAAAATATCTATTACCTTCTTAGAAAAAGCAAAAAAGAAACAATGGAATGCATTCGGTTCAGCCGGAAGTGAAATGTAACTGTCCTATAAATAGGACTCTGAGCGTTAACAGGTTATTTCAGTGTGTGTATTTTCTTCATTAATTCCCTTTCCCTCTACCTAAACAGAGATATTTTAACTCAAAAAGTTTCAACCAAAAATGAAATCAGAACCCTGATTTAAAAGAAAACAGTGGTTTCAAAAATTTTGACATAAAATGTAGAAATTTTTTTCAGACGGTAATTAAAACACGGTCCTTCATAGAAAGGTGCGTTAATATAACTGCGGTTTTGTGCGCTATAAATTTTGTACACAGTGGTATAAAATTGTGTGAGAATTTACAAAAATTATTTAAAAATGAAAAAAAGTTTTTTCATTACTTAGTGCGTCTAGAAAGGATATTTTTT
>BGPR01020606.1:0-20727 GCA_013235015.1 Araneus ventricosus | reverse complement strand
CAGAAGAATAAAAATAATAAAATGAACTGAATACTGCAAAAGCATAGATTAAAAGTGCGTAATAAATTCTAAGAAAAGTCTTTGAAAGTAACGAAAAACAATATTTAAATGCAAACATTTCTTGATTGCAATAACACTACCGTCCATTATTTTTGAACACACAACCTCTACTTTAGAAGCCTTTGCTTTTCAGAAAGTTGTAGAAGAAAAACACACGAATTCCATTTCATAATTGCTTCCTCGAACTTTCGTTGCTGCAAAAATTCTTAAAAACACGAAATTATTTCTTTAGTTTTCCTCTTTTGCAATTAAATACAGAATAGTTCAAAGAATATGACATTTTAACGTTTCAAATGCAAATTCAGTAAAAAGGTTAAGCAAAGATATAAATTAGAGTAAAACCTTTTGTTATTTTAATACTTTGATGTTTAATTAATTTAAATGCAATACACATGTATCATGTTAACTTGTAATACAGGCACAAAGTTGTTTTACCCTCTTATTTTAAAGCAGGTTTCTTTTACGTTAAAGATGGTTAATTTGATTTCAGCTGAACACTTAACACTCTTGTTTATGTTAAAAACTGTGTACAAATTTTGGAAGAAATTCTTTAATAATATAATATCTCGCATTTCTCAAATCTTCATAATGGTATATTTATCTATGCAAAATTTTGTAGCATTCAGAAGATTTGTTTGAGACGGAGAAAATAATTAATAGTTCATTTAAAACTTACAATGTGAAACCTGCAGTAAAACGGTTAAGCAAAGACATAAATTAGAGTAAAACCTTTTGTTATTTTAAAACTTTGGTGTTTAATTAATTTAAATACAATACACATGTATCATCTTAACTTGTAATACAGGCACAAAGTTGTCTTACTTTAAAGCAGGTTTCTTTTAAGTTAAAGATGGTTAATTTGATTTCAGCTGAACACATAACATTCTTGTTTATGTTAAAAACTGCGTACAAATTTTGGAAGAAATTCTTTAATGATATAATATCTCACATTTCTCAAATCTTCATAATGGTATATTTATCTCTGCAAAATTCTGTAGCATTCAGAAGATTTGTTTGAGATGGAGAAAATAATTAATAGTTCATTTAAAACTTACAATGTGAAACTTAATTGCATTTATATTCCAGCAATCCAAAAAAAAATTAATTTCATTTAATTTGATTATAATTTTGTTTTGTCAAAAAGTAATATCAGCAAACCATTTATGCAACTCATTATGCTATAAAGCAAATTATCCTTTTGGTGCAATTTCTCATTCCAGTTTTACAGGAATTAAAACTTGAAAAGTAGGTGGTTATTTTCTAATTTATTTTTGATCAACTGAATGTATTTTTGAATATTTTGAATGAAAATATTTCTTAGCTTCTACTGATATTAGGGAAATATTTTAATATCAGTTTAAACATTCCTGTAGTTTTATGCTTAAATAAGGAATAATTCCATTTTTATTTTCACTTTTGTAAACATTGGCATCATTTATTTAAAGCAATTTAACCTTTGTTTACACAAATGAACAAAAAGGAAAAGGATTGCTTTGAAAAGCATAACATAGCTAAAATACAAATATATTTTTGTAATCATTCAAACAATTTCATGTAATGAGATGAAAATATATTATTAAAAAATCCGTAATTTCCATTCCTTAAACATACGATTGCGTCTATATGTGTTTTGATGAAAGTATTTTTTTAGAAGTCCAACTATAATAGCGTTTAAGAAAAAATATTAATTTCTGAAATTTCAATCTTTCACATATACTGATATTTCTTTAAACTGTATAATTTATTTTAATATAATTCACTTTATATTTCATTAAGCTAAAAAAATTCTGAAAATAATTCTCATTCGAATCTGATCTTTGTGCTTCCATCAATTTATTTATACATACGAACACGCTTCGAAACAATTATAAATTTTAGGAAAGCAACAGAATATGTGCATTTGAAACAAAATGCTTTGATAATAGTATGAACAGGGATGAATTATCAAAAAGGCAAGGGTCCTGCATGTTTGCGGGCCCCTGTCGCCTAGGTTTTTTTTTTCGCATTATTTTCAAGGTAATTTAATTTACTGCTTTCATTTAAGTTACAAGAGCAGTGTACTCGAACATATTCAAATTAAAACCAAGTATCGCTTAAATTTCAGAACATTAATACAAGAGTAGTGTACTCGAACAGAATATATCTTAAATTAAAATCGGGTTTAAATTCCCTGAACATTAATATAAGAGCAGGCAATAGAACTATATCTGGGTAAGCATCCTTGAATTTCAAACATTAATACAAGAGTTAAACGAAACATCTTCAAATTATAAAATCAAGTATCGCTGAAATTCCACCATTAATACAAGTGAGCAGCCAGAATATATCTAAATTAAAATCAAGTATCCTTGTAATTGATTAATACAAGAGTGTGACTCTGAAACATCTTCTAAATTGCATCAAGTATCGCTTAAATTTCAGAACATTAATACAAAGGAGCAGTGTAAATTTGAACATATATCCAAATTAAAACTAAGTTCTGCTTAAATTCTGTAAACATTAATATAAGAGCAGTGTACTAGACATATTCAAATTAAAATCAAGTATAATTCTGTAATAGAATAATAAGGAAGAGCAGTAAAATTAACATCTTCCAAATTAAAATCATATCCAACTTCTGTGAACATTATTACAAGAGTAAGGAAATATATTCAAATTCAAACGTTAATGGGTCAGAACATTATTTTTAATATTTTTCCCAAGGTTTAACTGCCCAGTAGACTAATGTGGTCATTTTTTTCTGAATTTTACTCTCAATTTAATTCTGCTGTACTTATTTGAATGAAAATACTTTTTCAGATATATTTTGAAAAGTATTTTTCAATTCATAGAATTTGAATAGGTTTATATTTTTTGAAAAGTTTTTCAATTATTCAACTTTAATATAATATACTTTTTTTTGAAAAGTATTTTTCAATTAATAGAATTGAAAGTCTGTTAATTGTAAAATAATATATATTTCCACTAATATACTATTAATTCCAAAATGCCTGAGATACTTGTTGACTAGTAAAATATTTTTTCAAAAGGATGAAAGAAAAAGAATTTTTCATGTACAGAATCTTACTAATATTCAATACATAATAGAGAACACTAAAAAATTATCATTTTAAGGAATTAAATACCTCTGCTTTCCGTCTAAATTAAACATTAAATAAAATCTAACTGTATTGATAGAATTTTAGGATGTTAACAAAATACAAAAGTACAAATATTCTAGACTCTTATTTTTCCCCTTAGTTAAAATGAAATTCCCTGAATAAAATTGTCATAGACTATAAACAAGTACATTTGTTAAATGTAATACAGGATGCACAAAATGTGAAATAATCAACTCCACAAAATATACAAACTTAACGAGAGAAACGGTTGGATTTATGCATTATTGAAGTTATCAGTTTAATATTCTTATAATGGATTTCCAAAATGCGCTTAAATTTAAGTATTTTAAATTAGAACCTGATTACCAATTCATTCCAATAGGGATTTAACAAATAAATACCATTTCTAGTAAAATGAAAAGTGTATACCATCGATAGCAACCTTCATTTTGAAGTTTGAATTTCAAATAAATCCACCAATTTATTTTATGCAATCTAGTAGTTGCTGCGAAAAGTTATGAAAAATTGCAACAATATTTAGGAAATTTGGAATTTATATACACTGTCTCATTTTATTTTAAATAATTATAGACGTTATCTAGCGTATTGATTGTAATTGTTTTATAAACAAATTCTTCAATTATCTGAGCATTTATAAAAAATCTTAACTTAGAAAATTTAGTTTTAACTTTGCTTACATCTGTGATCCAGAAACCCTGGTGCAAGAATAATGACGCCCATACTAATATTATTATAGACATTTAAGAACGAAAAGCAAATCCTAGTGTAATGACCATGTATAATGTAATAAATGCTTAAAGGATTTGACTTGTTCATTGTTTTTACCTAAGAAATATAAAAGACAGGTTACCTTAAATATGAACTTTATGTCAGTGTAATTTAAAGGTCAAATGTGGCAAGTAAACAAATTATTTAAATTGGCCAACATGGATTCACTTGAAAAGCGAGCACTTTAAAACTAAGCAATCATATACAAAACAAATACATGAATGTTTGAAATAAACCTAGCTTCTAAAATCATAAATTTGGGTAATATCTAGATAATTACTTTTGTCTGAGTTAAAATGTATAATTTTTAAAAACTATAAGTACAGAATCTCAAGGCACAAAGTGATGCTCAATGATATGAAATTGATAATTTACCAGTCTTTAATAATCCAGTAACCTGGAATTCAGAATACTTGTTCAATGTTTTCTTTTTAAAAAAATACTATCTCTCAAAATCTTTATGTGAAGGAAATATTTCAATTTTAGACTACCATTTTTTAAAGTCTTTTGGTAAACTGATTTGAGCAATGCACTAAATGACATGCTATAGTATTAATTTTTGTCTGGTAACTTTTTCCCTTAAATGTAATGGAACCAAATTTAAAAGTAGTTCTTGAGAATTGAATTTCACTATTGTATTTTTTTCCCTCAGAGAAGAACCATATCTTTTGAAATTAATAAAGCCTATACTTTAAAAAAAAACTATGTTATCATTTTACAATCTATCTACTATATTTGTTGATTCTATTCCTTTGGTACCAATGTCAAAATAGTGAAGGATTAATTTTTTTCACCTTTAAATTTTATGATTAATCCATATCATGGCTTTGAAGAATGAACCTGGTCGTGTTTGTAGAACCATTTCAGATATTTATTATGCATTGAAGAATATATTGAACAAAATGCATTTAATTCTATTTAAAGAAAAACAATAAATGAAAACAAACATTTTATTTTATATCTTTTCCTTGAGGCTACCTTGATTTCGATATATTTTATAAAATAAGATCTGTTCAAAAAATAAAACCATTGAATCACATTCCATCATAAAGCCATCAGAAGTAAAGAAATTCTTTTACCATTTCTGCTAGTGGATTTCAACTGAAGCAAAATTTTACTCAATGAACCTGCGTTTAATCATTGCAGTTAAATTTTTAAATGTGGATTTGTAGAGAAAGGAATCTAAAATTTCCCAAAAGCAAGAGACTTTTCTTTTATTTGTTCTAGTGCTTGAAACTCAATCTGATGATAAGGCTCATAAGCCTAGAATGTTATCAAAATTTTAAACCATAATATTGATGGAAAATTAATTTTTTTTCTACATTTTACTGGAAAGAACTAGGCCAACCCATTTGCTGATCCAAAATATCCTGCACGCTTTGATGATTCTTGATAAATGTAATTGACACATTTGTAATGTACTTTATTGGTTGTTTAGAGCTGCAACAATTCTACATGCTTTTTACCTATAACCCAATGAAGCCGAGAATGAGATTAACCCGCTTATTTTCCTGCAGCCAAACTAGGCTTTACGCTTGTGGCCTCCATTAATACTTCCATTTTGTTAGCCAAAAGCTCTCCTATCACAACAGGTCTCTGTAGAGTACAATTTACCCAGCTTTTGATTTTTGGTGTTCTTTTCCTTTCAGCTTTTAATTGAGAGCAACTTTTGTATTTATAAAATATTAAATTTAAATATAGATTATTATGAAGCGTACTATTATTTTTTAATCACTCAATTTTGTTTTCACCAAAAAAATTACTATCTACTTCAAAACCCCTACTAAAACCTGAGTATTAAAACTAAATCACACTGATTGATTTGCTAAAGCTGATAAATTATTTATTCACAAAAAATGAAAAAAAATGCAAACCTCTTTCATGAACTGATCTGATTACATAGGATAAAATGCAAACTAAAGGAGAGGGAATTTTCAACTATGCACATGAAGTAATACTCAATTTCAAAAAACGACTACAGCCAAAATGCTATTATCCATTTGAAATCTCATTCACAGTGTATTACAATTTTATTAACTCATCATATCCAAACCTTCTAATCAATTGATTTCCTTTGAGATTTTTCAAGTCGCCTTTGCAAATTTTCTTTTTGTATAACATATCTATTGAATTTCTTTTTTACCAAAAAAGCCTGTCGCCATAGAGTTGGAACCCACCTGACAAATGATATTACTATCAAGACTGAACTTACTGTCTATCGAATGCATACGGTATGGGTTTATTTTCGAATCTTGAAACCCATAAAATTATTCTGCGCCTGGATTGATTCAAAAAAAACCATCATTTGTCAACGTAAGTAATTTAATGAAACAAGATGAGAAACGAGCCATAATCCCTAAGCCGAATTTATAATTTCTTCAATACCATTTTCTATCCGTAAATATCGAGCAAAAATTAAATATCACAAAATAATGGCCAGCAGTATACCAGGAAAACATGCACTGAATCGTTTCTACTTTGATTGATTTTTTTTGTAATACCGTGTAAGTGCATTTGGGTATGTGGGAGAAGGGTAAGAAGGCCTCGAATCAATGTCGTAAAGAGCTTTTCAAAGATCTATGATTTTCATCATTTTTCCACAATAATTAAATAATAATTGACAGGCAATTCTGAAATGAACCACATTTTAGAAGGTTATTTTTTCCAGAATCCACAATGGCCCTAACCAACTGATAATATTTTTCAAGGCAAAAATAATATTAAAAAAAATATTATGCATCTAAGGGGTTGCTGGGATAAGACGTTTATAGCTGGATCCAAAAACTATGGAATTTTAAAAGGTCTGCATCTAAGTAGAATCCTTATTTGAACCAAACACATTCTGAAGAGAGTATTAGATGTTAAAGAAAACAGAAAATTAAGGAAGTTAATCTAATAAAATAATAAATTAATCAGCATTAAAACAAAGTTAAAGTGTGAAATAAATTAATGACTCTGCTAATTCTTTTATGTAATAAGGAAAACATCCCTGAAATTAATGGATCTGAATAGGCAAGAAAACAAATACAGTTTGAATAAAAATAGTTTGAATAAACTGAATCATTTTTAAGCTTTCCAAGTACATAATGCTTCATAGTTGTGTTAGTACAGGCGTAATGAGGTATTGCAAATTTATTATATTTGCCTATATTGCTGTGACCTTGGGAGAATTAAATATTTTTATTCCTTCTCTGGTCCTTGAATCTCTTTGATGATAGTATTCTGCATGCATACATTTTATTCTACCTAGTCTTGACAGGGATCAACATTTATTCTTCATTCTAGCTCCCTTTGATAGCAAGACTCAAGGTCACATTTTTTGATCTCTTTGCCCCATAGTCCTTTTTATTATAAGACTCAAAGAATACAACATTTTTGTCTCTCAGTCTCTTGTTGTAAGACTGAAGGAAATAGCCATTTTGTATTCTCTCACTATAGTCCCTTTAGTAATGCTTTGATGATTGAATCACTTGATGATTTACGTAGAGTTCTAATCATTTCCCCATTATCCGAAACTAAAAATAACATATTGATTCAGAAATGGAAATACAAACTTCATGTCATACTTGAACATTTCATAAAATTTTTATCGAGGCCATGCACCCAAGAGAGAAAATTACTTTGAATTTACTATTTACAATTTGCAAAATATAATTAAAGAATAAAAAATAATTATTCTCCCCTCGACTAATAGAGAATAATACCAGTATTTCGCAAAAATAATAACAACTAAAGTTTGACTGTACTTATCCTGACGACAAATGTTTCAGATAAGGGAGCATCATGTATTGGAGGTAAATAAGGAAAGGTGACATGGAGCTAATAAATATTTTTGTATAAATACCGAAATGGATTTAAACCTGGAGTACCTGTGCTAGGTAATGAATGATTCTATAATTATCAAAAGAAACCAAATTAACTGTTTCAGAGATGAATTTTAGTTTTTTCAAGTAATCAAGAGAAGAACCTGAATCTGTTACTTATAACTTTTCTGATACATGGCTTTTTTTAAACCGAGAATAGATTAGTCATTCACTTTGTCTTGCCTGATACGCGAAACTTCTTTCATTGGCGTGTAAGTGCAGCAAAATCTTGAAATGAGATTCCTTGATATGTTAATGAAATTACCAAAACAGAATTGCAAGTCTTGTATTAA
Organism: Araneus ventricosus; assembly: GCA_013235015.1. NCBI lineage: Eukaryota > Metazoa > Arthropoda > Arachnida > Araneae > Araneidae > Araneus > Araneus ventricosus. Next base: position 12,621 of record BGPR01020606.1, on the reverse strand, counting down.
ATCTTCCCAAGTTTTATTGAACGAAGAAAAGATCCAAAATTTTCAGAACTCATCATTACAAATTTTGAAAGCATTGGTCCGAAAATATCAGTTTTGACTGGGAACTAATAAAAAAAAGTAGTATTTCCATGAATTAAATGAAATGTTGGATGTGTTTTGACTCTGTTTTCATTTCTGAAGACATTTACCCCAAAACAGGAACGCCATTCAAATATCATCACAGAACTTTAAACTAAAAGTTTTAGAATGAATTTTGGAATAAATTTATATAATTTGGTGATGTGTTCTTTTTTAAAAAAAAGAGGCAAAACCGTTTCGTAGAACTGCTGCATTCCAGAATATATAAAATATAGAATGGCCCTGTTTGATAAATATCAGTAAAATGATGGTATTTGCTTTAGATAAATACAAAACATTTAAAATTCGTGACAAGTTTTGTAAATCATGAATTGATTATGGAATTCAAATTATTTTGGGTAAAGACGGGTGGCGCTTAATCCGAATATTAATCCTAGAAAATATAATAATTTTATTAAAAGATGAGACAATTTAGGCCTGAACAATTGATTTCCTGGGTATTCAGAATAGCCTATATCTAACTAATATTGATCCACTGATGCAATTTTTAGCATAAAAACCAATAAATTCTCTGATGGATATAAACTCCGACGTATAGCCCAGTTAGACTGCACGCTCGGCCAATATGGGGATCACCAGCAAATGGTAAAACCTAAGAGACAGGTTTCGCTTAAACCTGCACCTGGGTATGGCGCAGTTTTTCGGCCGCGAAAGTGCATGAGAGACGAGATCTTTTTTCTTAAATCACACCTGGGAGAATGTCACCAAATGTCCCCGCGACTGAATAATGCGTCCTGCCCCTTCTGCAGCCAAGAATTTACCGTCTAAAAAACCCATTAACTTAAATGAAGTTCTGTTCTTTTGCCCTTTATTATTCTGGACAGAATCTTTTGTATTCTTCTCTTGAATTATAATTTCGGAAACTTTTTTCTTCAAAATAGATGTTTGAACTTCGTAATTTAATATTTCATTGTTTTTCTATTGAACTTTCTAGAATTGAAAATGCTTTATGGAAATTGCTAGACTTCACACCATATCGCTTGACTAACTATATCATGAGACTAGATGCAAATGAATTTTAAAATTCAATCTTGTAGTATCGCTTGAACCTTATATCAATCTGCGCTTTCATAAAACAAACTATTCATGCTCGATATGATTCTTATTGTCTTGAATATTATTTTTCACCCCATGTATTAATTATGAAACCTGAATCTAAACTGCTTACTATAAATGAATTTAAGATTAGCAAAGTGACCCCATCTGCTCTAAATACATTCTAGTAATGGTGGCAGAACACTTTGCAGCTGCCTCAGCTCAGGGAAATGGAACATTCAAATGGAAGCTTAGGAGGCCTGATCGCGCAGTGTCAGGCTGAGGCGATCCCACAAGCTTGGATCAAATACGACACTGCTAGTTTGGGATCTGCCGGTGATGAGAACAAAAGCACATGACTCCTCAGTGCCAAGTAGACTATTTTTCACGCATCCAATTAAATTTTATTTAATACCAATAGAACTGAACCCGTTTGATGACGCTTAGTTTTACCTTACGTTACCACCTGAAGAATAAAAGCACCTGCTCTTTCGACACATCAAGTTATCAACAACCCTGATTCATTCCGGGTCAATTGATAAAGGCTTCCGTCATGAGACGCAGTCTGATTATACGTCGTTTTTTCCTCTAAGACGTGGAAAAGCACTTGAGCATGCCAGTGATGATGAATGACCTCCTGAAACTACTGAATGATGAACTATAGAACATAAAACTGTCTAGTCTGAAATTTCAAGATATACAAAAAAAAAAAGGTATTATTTCTAGGAGATGGAATTTGACTCCTTGAAAACTTGAATTCATTTTGTGGGAAAAAACATCTGTTGAACCCTGACCAGCGGTATCGTTCTGCAACTAGAGACCAATTGATTTGATTTAAAGATTTGGTTTTAACTAACACCTGCCCGTAATCTGTATAAGAAATGAATACCCAAGATATATGATAAAGCAGATTTTTCTGCCATGAGGAAAATGTTTGAATTTAAATACGCTTTCCTGCCTGTGAAATTTTGTACTAAAGTATTCTAAAACAATTTAAACACACTTTACTGTGTAGAACAGATTAATATTCATATCCAGAATTTGATTTAGGTCTTTCTCATTTGAGAATTTCTTGTTTTATAACAGCCTTCTGGAAAGTTATATTGGTGTTTTGGGAACAGATTCACAATAGAAAACATTTAAAGAATAGAAGAAAATTTAGAAATGAATATATCTCAGCTGAAAAATGGGATTGAATTGTGGATTTGTCATTCCTTCTAAATAACAAAAAATGAACTGCAGTGGTGGAATAACCTCTAGAATATTCAAACATGCTTTGACTGAATACACGTCCTTTCATGCTTGCTCGAAATAGCCTTGGTGTATGGAGGTTTGGTGGCTCTTGTCAGAATGATCCCATGGTAAAGTTCACGCAAGAAGAAAATCAATTGAATGCGCCCTAGGAATATTTTGTGTTTATTTGTCTCTCTGTTTAACAAAAAATGAACTCTGCAGGCGGAAATGAACTCCAAGATCTGAATGATGCTGACACCTGACGATATCCTTTCATTCATGTCGCCTTTAGCCAGCCTTTTGGAAAGAGGCACTGAAGCTTACCTGCAATGGACTCAATGCAGAAACACGCAAGAATAAGAAAAATGAAACACGAACGCCAGAAATGGTACAGACGATTCAATGGTTTCATTCCTTCATATCAAAAAGAATTGTGTATTTAAACTAATATTCAAATGATGCTTTACTGTAATTGACGAAGGCTTTAACCTTTTCGCATTTTCCATACACGTTTAGGTCAGTCTCTAGGCGGTGATATAGCTAATGATCCCTGTATAATTAGAAGTTACTAGCGAGTCTAGTGAAAATTAAAGAAATGACTAAAAATAGATCAATAGCTGTTCTGAATCAAAAGTTTGAAACAAAATGTTTTTGTTTTAGAATATTTGTCTATAACTGCGCAACTTGGTGTGAACACTCTTAATCTAAAATCTATATATGGGGCATCTTTGCGGCAGACAAACACAAAGCAAATGGTTTCAGTGTATTTTAAAATGAGAGAATGAATCTTATGTCAGTTATCGCTTATTATATTGAAATTATAAATTTTACAATTAAATACACCAGTTAAGACACCTGATTTGAATATTACCAAATTAAAACGATCATCTGCAAAAGTGATGATGCAAAAGGGGTTACCCTCAGCTCTATAGGCTTTGAATTATCTGGACTGTAGGCCACCACATTCAACAGTGAGCTTTTGAAGGAGATACAGAATGCGTTTTACATATCTTCTTCTTTCACAGTTATCTGATTTAATTGAATTTTAAGTAGGTGTAAAGCAAAATCTCCTGAATGAGTTTGTTTGAACAAAAATACAAAATGAAATTAGTAAGAAAATTTATCTCTCCTTTTTTTCACTTGTTGAGAAATTTTGAGGCCCATTGAACTGAATCACTTATCAGAATACAAAGTTCGAAGACCGTAGTAAGGGGATTCTTTATAAACCTTATTTTTTGATTGAAGTATATCATATTTTCAGTCAGCAATGTAATATCATAAGCAAGTAAAAAACAAAATATTTACAAAATGCAAAATTGAATGGAAAATATTTAGCTAAGAAATGCGGTATTACATAATTGTCTGGCAAAAAGTACACCGTACAATGGACTCGTCGCTGAGTTTGAATATTTGTTGAGACTTGTTGGTGAAAATTATAAATAAATGTGTAAATCATCATTTTAATTGAAGTGAATCCTTTGAGAACCGAAAAAAATCAATTATTTTGATTCATGTGTTTGAAAGTATAAAGACTAGATCTCGTTAAGAATGATAAAAATTTATGTTATCTTTGCTATCTTGAATTTTCAAAATATATCCATAACCTGAATGTTATGTGGTTAATATTTTTACTTAGGTTGTAAGGATAAAGCAATCATTATTTTAAAATACTCAAATTTTAAGAATGTCGATTCTATTCATCTTAGTAGATTGAACTAGTTTGTGAGAACTCAAAGTGTAAAACTGATCATGGAATTTAAAGTGTGAAAAAAGTAGGGAATTGTACGCTGATACTTATGTAGCTGAATAGAAAGTCTATGTTTATTCGAATCATCCTTTAGAGAACAGAGAGCACCTGAATAGTAGAAAAAGTTTTGATGATCTTTTTCTAGCACCAACTGTTTTTTGAAGGCTGGTCAAAAAAGAATCTGCCTGTGGCCTTTCCATACTTTAGAGAGTACCCAGGGCTACAATGGTTTTAAGAGTATTTTGCATTCTGAAATAATCTGACTCCAGTGAATCTGTCACAGGCACAGCATTCAGAATTCCTGGCCTGCATTGTGTCGGCACTTGGCCTCAAAGACCATGCCTAAATTGTTGCATTTGTCCGTTGTGGATGGCAAATAAGGAGGGAAGTCTCTCATGGATGAATTTAATCTAAAATTGATGATGAGAAAAGCACCATGAGGGAAAACTGAGTTATAAAATAAAATGAATTTAAACTGATTAGTTTGAAAAAAAGTACACTGCAGAGAAACTCCAGTACAGAGTTAGAGTGGTGGCACAAATGAACACACAAAGAAAACAAAGCTGCAATCAGAATTCAAACATGCTACCGTTTTGAGAATACGAAGAACAAATGTAAGATTTTACAAACCATACTACAATTAAAAAAAAACGAAGTCATACAATCACAAAAGTTACTAAAAAGAATTTAGACCAAAGTGCGAAAATAATATAATGTCTATAAAACATTAATAGATTTTAAAGTGTCTGAGAACATTTTAAAACCCCAAAACCATTTTAAAATTCAAAGGACGAAAAGTGCAGTGCCATTAAAACTAACCAGTCGATACAGATTTGCACTCTGTGTGAAAGATTGCATACAATACTTTATTCCTGAGGGAGGAATTGTGTTCCAGCCATGGCCAGATCTGTTGATACTCAATAATGTGGCTCAAGATTCATATACCTGAGATCTGTGCCTGACTATTGTAATTTTGGAGAAGATTTCAATATGAAGGGAATAATACTAGAGAAGGTTGAGGACGGAACATTCTGCCATAGTTTGATATTAAAAAAATAAGAATAGAGGCACCCTTTTCTCCTTGAAAGAGGAACCAGGGTGGTTACTGACCAGATGGAGATAATTATATCTGGAATTCTATAGGGGCCATAAAGAAATTGCGTGCGCAACCCCAGGGTGTGAACTGGTCCATTCTGAATGATTTTACAAACTACTACTGCGAATCCAGTAGTCTTCTTTGTCTTAGATATCGCTTGGGATTGCTGAGATATTATTTATTTTTGAAATCAATACAGACACAAAGCACTAAGTATTTTGCAACAAATATAGTTTGTTATTAAATAAATGCTTAAATGACATTCTCTAAACTGGCAATTCCCTCCGATATTAAAAAATAATATTCGACCTGAGGAGAAAAAATAATAAAATATAACTTTTCTCTGAAGAAAGAAACTAGGGCAAGGCTGCACAGAATTTGACTGTATTATATTCCTGTCCTCTAGTTTTAGTAACAAATGGGATATCTGCAGCTCCTCCTGCCCTGTCTTGATCAACCATGCATTCTAACTGGGCAGTCCTCTTATCTGATATTTTGCTGATTAGGATATTGTATTTTGAATTATATCGTTATTATTTATTGTACATCCTTGTATATTTATGCACAAACATAAGGGTTTATTAAAATGCGTTTTTTAAATGACCTTCCAAACTGCAACTTCTGTTCTGATATATGCCAATGACATGCACATGAGAAAGTGAAGAGTATGAACACTCGCTTTTTTCTGAGACAGATAAGACAATTTTTTCCTGTGAGTGAAAGAAACGCCACAACGATGCAGAGAACCTCCCAGGGCTTGAGAAGTAATAAATTGCAGTCTCTCCGTTCTGGTTCGACTACTAATCTGGTTTCTATCGTTAATCCGGCAGTCCCTCTGTCTATGTCTGATTCTAGGATAGCTGGCTTTTGAATTAATACAGTATATTGCAAAATTTTGTATATTTTATGGGTTAAAATAAGTCTATATTAAAAGGTTGCTTCTTTTTTAAAATGTAGAATCTTTCTCTAACTAGTCTGGGCTGATATCTGTTGGATTACTTGAGATATTAGTGTATATTGGGTACAGGAAACCGATTTTGCTAATAAAAAAGGCGTTTTTAAATGACCTCCTCCAAAACTGGCAACTTCTGATAGTGCCAATACAGTAAGGCTTGAGAAAGTGAATTCTGCTTTTTTCCTGAGGTTGCACAAAGATAATTCTCTTAAAGAGTGGAAAGTAGCATACATAACGACGTAGAGGTATATATTCAACCTCCCAAAATTGGAAGTGCAACACTGCGGGTGAAGCCTCCAACATTCCAGTCTCTCCGTCTCCAAAGGACTTTCCTGGTCGTCCCCTGCAACCTCTGTAAGATTCTTTCATCTCCCCTGCTCTTTTGTTCCCTTTCTGCTTCCATCTCCCTACCTCCTGCTTTTGACCCCGTCCTACTTTCAGGCAACCGAGGCAGGGGGTGCTCTACGTTGAGGCGCATGGTTTGGTTTGGGTGAGATAGACCTGGTTTGGCTGGCATCCGCAGAGAAGGAGGAGGTGAGGACGGCTGTGTCAGTGGCTCAAGAGTGCTGTGTGGAGCACTCTGGATGCGTGCATCTTCCCAAATTTGACTTACTTGTGCAAGGTTTGCAGTTAGTTAAACCAGTGGTAGCTTGTAAACTATATTTTTGTAGTACCAAAAATTTGCTAATTCCTTTGATGATATGTATTTATTTAACTTCCAACTTAATATATATTCTATTTTGGTTTTATTCTAATTCATTTAAGGATACCAAGATATTTAACCTTAAAAGTTCTGATTTTGCAAAAATGATTTAAAATGTTTTGATTCTTCATTCTTGAATAAAACAGAAAAAAATATTTTGTGATCCTATTTATGGCAGTTTATGGCTAAAAAAGAAGTTTATACTGACTGATAACACTAGGGTTTTATTTGTAGGAAAAATTTGGGTGATGAAATTTATATAGTCAAATACAGATTTTTAATAAATACAATACAGATTTAGGGAATTTCCTGCACACTGTAGAGATACCAAAGGTTCTCAAGTGGCAAACAAAGCTAAAAGATGCAGCCCAAGTGAAAAAGACACTAATTTATTTTTTTATTAAACCTGACTACATATCTATGTTGTAAACGATTAATAAAAGTTCTAATGAGGTATTCTATTGGCAACAAGAGGCATTAGAGTCTAGCCTATTCCAAGATTTTAGCATTGAATTTAAGGTATGTTGCTGAAAGGCAAACTGGGCTTTATGTCAATGATTTTTCGTCTTTAAATTAATTGCTACATTGATCTACTTAGATGAACATATAAAAAAACATGTAATTCTGTTCATTGAAACATTTGTTATATGAATCAAACCACCAGTATTTGAGTAATCCAGTAAACCTCTTTGCCTAAATAAGCAGAAGTCTGATGTGGAAATATAACTGAAATGTTTTGCAAAACAACTAGAATCTGAAAGTTGATACCTCATCTGAATTGATTTGCCAAGGTAATGCTGAAAAAAATATATAGACATTCAAAACCATGGGGCAAATAGGATTATTTCAAAATGTATGGTTCAAAGATGATTTCTTAAAACTATGGGCAAATGATTATTTTGAAAACCATGCAAATAGGATAGATTCTTTGAAAACTATGGGGTAAACAGGATGATTCAAAACCATGGTTCAAATAGGATGATTAAAACCATAAAATGAGATTGATTTCTAAAACCATAAAATGAGATTCTAAAACCATGGGCAAACTCTTGATAGGCTATACAGAATTTTTAAGAAGGAAATATGAGGGTCTAGTACCCCAGGATAAATGGGCTAAGCAGGGTCTCCTTTGTCTGTGGAATTAAGGAAGAAACCATACACCAGATATATAAAACATAAGAGATTAATGGAATATTAATTTCTAAGAAGCCCAACAATACAGTACTAAATAATATATGTGTGGTGTTCAAAGTGACAAATCCTTTAAACACTGAAAATTTGGCAAGTTCTTGCCTGCCCGTCTGACTCAGCCGCACCCTGGTTCTTTCGATATACATAAATGCACTGAATATAAAATGTGGATAGGAAGACAAATCTAAACACATCATAATATTTTCTTTGAGAAACAATATTGCAGTTTTTCTTTGAAGTTACAATGCATCAGCTTTCTGAATTTTTAAATTAAACACTCTTTTCTTTTAATATCATATATCGAACTTGTAATTTGTCTAAAGCTGATCAGAATCATTTGGGAAGACAGTTTACTGCTGTTCTAAAACATCGTCTTTCAAATTATTATCTGGATTATTGATACGGAACTCAACCAGCACAAACTATAGATTATTTGAAACCAATTTTGATGATTTTAAATTTGGGTTAGTCTTCTATAATATCATTCTCTTTATAATAATCATGGCCCAGCGAAAATAGAATAAAAAGTTATTGAGAAATGGCAAATTAGATAGAGGATTAGTTCGTGATAGCCATTTCAAGACGAATTTCAAAGCAATTTATGAGAGAAGCAGCCAAAAAGTTGAGTAGAAAAAAAAGCTTGATTCCACCGTCTCAGAACACACTCACAATAATATTTCTGTCTTTGAAATAGAATTTCAGTCCGTATGTTGAAACTATTGATTGAACTAGCTTCTACTTGAATTGTTCTTCTCAAGTGTATATTTATTTATTCCTTGGTTGAATCGTTTGAAGAATCTTTTGTTTTGTGATGGACAGCTTAAACAACTGAAAAATAAAAATTGACCGATGGATTGTTATTGGATAAGTCTGATAATGTGGTTTTAAACTAATTGTTTTACTTTGTGAGACGAAAAAAAATAAAATAGAAAGAGATACTCATGCATTTTAAATAAATTACGTTCTAAGAATTGTTCAGATTTAAAAAAAGACGTCTGTATGTTAAAACCATGACATCTATTGAAAGTTTAAAATTGTTCTTCATAATATTTATTGTTTTTATCAAACAAATACAGTGGCTCCTAAAAAAGTGTTCAAAATAATTTACTATTTTCTTTAATGAAATAGTATTCTTATCCAATAATTAAAACAATATTTTGAACAAGTATTTAATACAAGATCTAGAATATTCTAACAAAACCATGCAAAATGAAATATTGTAAAACTTATTTTATGAACTGAAGAATCAAAAAATAAAACTTTATCCTTGCTAAAACTTTCGGCACACTTAAGTTTATATTAGGTAAATATTCGTAATTTTCAAGAATGACATTTGATGATCCCTTTTGGCATCCACAAACAGCTACTCTGGGAACAGACTTCACTAGTTTTGTAATGAACAACATTCTTCCATTGTGCTCGGCCCATTTCATGCCTTGAAATGTCAGGCTTTCACAACCCGGCCTCCAAAGAGGCCCACTTAAACTGATCAAAAAAAGCCAAATTCTAGGCAATGAGACACTGAGACGAATGCTGAGAATAAAATGCCATTGATAAAAACAAAAATCTCTTCCACACCAAATCTAATGATACCTAAATCATCTCTGAAACATTTGAACAAAGATGGTCTACTAAGCCAACACAAACAAACCATGCATGCACCCCTCACACACCTGCAAAGGCTCCACCAAGCTCTCAGACAAGCCTTGGAAGAGGCAGAGAGAGAGTATTTTTCCTCCACCACAGGTCCACTAAACCAAAACACGTTGTTCTATATCTTCAATAGCCAAGACATTCCTAATATTGTTCTGGGTTTATTTAATACTTGATTTCAAAGCAATGAAGCCTAAGCTTGTTTTTCGCACTAACAAAAAATTTTCTAATGGAGACGCCCATTTAATCCAGCTACGAGAACTCTGTCGAATGCCGAGGTGAAATTGAGGAAAGTTTTCATTAAATTCCAGAACTTTAAAGAATTCCAAATGTGATTTTCATAAATTTCTAATCATAATTCTGATCACGTTTTGTTAACTTATTTTGTTTGACTTTTTTCACTATGGTTTCTGATAATTTTCTTTAAAGCGTTTTTGTGTTATACTGCACTTGTAGAACTGAGCAAATTAATCTTAAAGGAGTCCTGAACTGATTTGTCTGTATCACTATGAAAAGTAATCAATTTTCGAATGATCATTGTTCTTTTACGACTACGAACCATTTCTTTTTAAATAAATAAATAGAATAATATTATGTAAGCAAGCAAAAAATTAAAGCCAAACGATTTTTTAAGGTGTCCAAAAATAAAATAAAGGACATTTGAGACTTAAATTATGAATCTCATCCGAAAATATTTCAGTGTACAAGACTTTTGTAGAGAGTTTTGTTACTTTTGACAGCTGATTTTGAAATAAAGTTTCTGCATTTTATGCCTTTAAAATATTCTATGAAGTTTGCTAAGAAGGAGATTGATGATTCTATTAAATATTTATCTCAAAATATTAATTCTTAATTAATGATAGAACCCATTTCATTGAAAATCAAGTGCATGAAACACTTTTATATAATATAATTTTAGTAGGAAGAACGAAAATTTTTATAGCTTCTTCTTTTTTACAGACTGAATATTCGCTTTGTTTAAATTTTTTAAAACAGATAAACGTTGTGTCCAGAAATTGATTCATGTCCGTTATATTTGGTGAAGAGGTTTGCCTTACTAAATCTGGAAATCTTGGTATTCTGGTTAAATATAGAATATCTTATTATGTCGTACATTTCTGTTTGAATTCACCAACTCCTGTCTTGATATTTTTGCGAATTGAAATGCGGAGGATCACCAAAAGCAAAGCAAAATCAAATTTAAGGAATATAGTGGTTTTCGTAGTAAACAACTTACTTTATCTAGTAATTTGGCAACTTGGCATTGCTATACCTGATCGTTCACACCAGAAGGTTCCGGACGATATATCCTCGGATATATTTTATGAGTATATATTAAGGTTATTCTGCTTATTTTGAATGAAAATATTTTTTGATTGGATAATATTTATTTTGAAAAAATCAACGATTATTTATTTGATAGTCTCTCACCTACCTAAATTGGGTAATGGCATGAAAGTTGGCAGGATTCAAGAAAAAACAAAACAAGATAAAAAAACATAAAATAAATTACAGTGTCAAAACATATTGTGTGCATTTTAAGAAGTTTAGAAAAGGAAAAAGTTGAAATCTAAGACTCAAATTGATAGAGAAAGGTTTTATACTTAATATACAGAGAAAAATTGAAAAATGAGAAGGTGAATTGATCTGCAGTTCTGCAAAAGAAGGATATACTACTGCCTTCTTTAATATAATTTTATGACTTAAAGGATAATTCTTGACTAAGGTATTTAATACACTAAAGCTATCTGCCTCTTATTTTATAACTGGAACCATATATAATCAACTGCAATGTTGTAGTCCGATAACGCGAGTTATTCTGCCATAAAGTCTATAGTTGTAATGCTTGTTTGTGCAACCTTATTTCAAAGGTTTATACAAGTTATTTTAATTCAATCCATTACTGCGGTGGAAGTTGAAAGAACCTATCTGACACTGTTTTGTATAAATTGTCTGATAATGTCTGATTCACGGTACAAACAACCCATTCAATGTTGAGTTTTTTTATGTTCTTTTATTAAATCTTCCAATTTTAAATTAGTCATAAAATGATTCCATCGTGCTATGGATAAAATAAATATTCTAGCTAAAATAAAATACCATGTGCTAATCAAATCTGGTAAAAAAGGAACTGTGTGTAAAGTAATCTGTATTTACAAAATATACTATCGTGATTAAATATCGGATGGCATGGTATATATAGTTTTAGCAAAAGATACTGATTTTAATTGCAGATGTGATGTGTAGTAAACGGGAGATTTGCTTAATTCTTTTTCATTCGCTTGTTTTATGATTGATTTAAACGCAAAACGTTTTATTTAAGCCCAAGACTAACGCCTCAGCTCTGGATACTCACCACCGTCCCCTCGCCTCGCCATCACCATGGTGGCTTATATCCAAATTATGCCCCTAATTTGAGGAGTGCCGATCTCTCCTGTACAATGGACTGTCTGCTGAAGTAATCTGAAAATGAATGCCGACAAATATTTAAAACTGACTTGCTATAATAAACCTTTAAACACATTTTGCATGCTATCTGAAATTTATTCCATGACCTGTCCAATTTATACGCGGCTTCATGATGTCATCATGCTTATAGCAATGAATCTTTCACAGACACTCTTATCTTCTTATAAGATTTTGATACGAAGAGCAGTCAAAGAGTTAACTGCGAAAAGTTGAATGAATTCAGAACTGTAAACTCTAGGCTCACAGCAGCACATAGTGAAAAGAAGATAAAGCGGCGGAATCATGTTAACAAATTGTTGCATACATGTGGAAACTGTCTGATTTCAAGAGATTGACTCAATGAAGAAAGAAGAGGATGACTTTGCGAGTCTCACTACAAAATCGAGTTCCACAAATGTCGA
>BGPR01020605.1:6868-27662 GCA_013235015.1 Araneus ventricosus | reverse complement strand
ATTAAATTATAACTAGTGTTCAGGAATCCTATGAATAAAAAATTATTCAATGCCTAAAAATGATTAATATTTTAATAAAAGATATTATTAAATTTTTAATTTAATTAATTCTGCAATTCCCTTTCCTAAACTGTCAACTGCTATGTTACGAAATAATGTTTTGAAATAAATGATTAATTAATCTTGATAAAACTCTGGTATGAGGCTAATTTGGAAATCTGGCAGTTTTCATACGAAATAATTTAGTAAATTTTGCTTGAATAGATTCCCTTAGAATTATTCAGGTCTGAAATCCTTTTCAAAAGACATGCTTAATTTGAAATCACTTCATTTAATGTTGCAAAGATGTATTTATAAAATTCTACCACTATTTTTATTCAAAGGCTTTCTATATAAAATTTCTTATTTACAATTATTCTTGGTAGATCTTCCTTGAATTTTCTTTCTTTAATTTAGAGCTTGGATTCTTATGTCCAGGCTGGTACTGGGAAATTAGAGTTTATGCTGCTAATTGATCCGGATGAATTGCGAAAATGTGGGATTGACAATATTCGAAGCTAAGCGTTCTGAGATTATATTATTATTAGTGTCCGATCCGGTAAGGTGTAAGTAATAGTATAAAGTGTAACAATAACTTATTTTTATTATTATTTCCTTTGGTACATTACTGAGTGTTTTTCTAAATTTATTCATTCACAACCTAATAATCCTGTCGTTGCTAAGAATGGAAATATTTTCTTTTCTTTTATTAATGAAAAATTAACTAATAAATTTTCAAGACGCCTACACTAAAACTATTTTTGCTTCAATATTTGTGAGGAATATTTGAGATACTTTTAGTATAGAAAGGTTAAAGTTATCACAAATCAAATAGCTGCTGATGACAACGTAGTGTTAACGTTTAATGCAAGAAAAGTTAAAATTTATTTATATATATAATACTATCAGCGTTCGTCTACTAGCTTGTTCGTCGGGAATATAACTTAATTTAAATTCCATATGCATAATTTGATATTCACAGCACCTTAGACAAAGTAATATTAAACTTCTAAAATTGTGATAGGTATTTAATCTGTGTTTTTTAGTAGTTTGCACATGTTTCTACATGAAAGTTCCTAATGTAATATCTAATTGTAAGTTGTTGCCTCCAAATTCAATATTCCTATTCATCATGCAAATATGCATTTTATTTGATTTGATTTTTAAAATGGCGCGGTGCATTTTACATCCATCAGCATATAAACTTTATTAAAATATTCTTATAAAAAGAATTGAAACATCTTACAGCTTACTGGATTATTTCCTAATGTATTAACTATCTTAAAGAATTTCTGTACAGATTATAGGGTAAAAATGATGAACTAAAAAAGAAAGTAAACACCATTAAACTATTACCTTTACCTTCAAAGAGAAGCTTACAATTAAATATTTTTTTTAAACAATGAAAACGGTTCGAATTTTAGCTACAATGAAAAGTGTTGTTGTAAATTATGCATAAAAATATTTTTTTTTAAATTTATTAGAATTATAGAAAAAATTATACGACAGCTGAATTGATATAATCAGAAAAATAATTTTTTTCAATTTTTAGAAGGTGTGGAAATCATTTTTGTTCTATAATATTTTCTGAAATTATTGTGGAAGAACGCCAAATTTTCGATTATTTTTTAAATAATTAAAATTATATTTAAAATTTCAAAAAAGCGGCTAAGAGTTGCACATTCTAAACCTCCAAACTTTGTTTGTGCCAAATTTCGTTGTTCTAGATTCCTCAGTCTTCCTTGTAGGCACACACTTTTCTTCCTTATTACTAGTAAATATACAGGGCGCCCCAAAAAAGTGGAAAAGTGACTATTTCCTTAAATATAGATTTTAAACATTTACTTCCAATTACAAAATTTCATCAAGGAAGTAAAGAATTTGTATCAAAATACTTTGATATCCAAGGAGATTGATAATAAACAGTTAAAAAGATGAATTTTTAAATGGCCCCCCATGTAGAATAAATGTTAAATAGTAAAATGATTTTTTTTTTACATTCATCTATTCACATACAAAGTTGCACGCTTCTACATATATGCAAAACTTACAGATATATAAGAAGACAAAGTTGCTGACTTCGACCACTTTTCCATACCTCTGACTGGTGTTTTAAGCAGTCGTTCGACGTACATTTTAAGTGTAATATACATATTTCAAACAATTATTTAAAGGGCGAGCTCAGGAAATAAAAATAATGTATTTTTGAGCTCTTGTTAAAACTAAAAACTAGTCAAATAATACAATGATTGAAGTATTTACAAAAGTAGTTCATCTTCTGAACCGTCAAAAATAACGATGACGGCATACCAGCGGCGAGGCCCATCTTCCGAGAAACAGGCAGTGCTATAATAAAATTGAAACACAATTTTTGAAAAATAGCTCTACCTTTAAATAGTCAAAATTTGTAGTTGTAATTATCTGAATAACTGAAAATATTACAGTCCTTTTTTCCGAAGAGTGCCTTTCAACAACAGAATTCGAATATGTTGTAACCAGCCAAGTTCCCGTGGAGGCAACATGAAAGTGATTCCAAACCTAAAAAAAGCCAATAAAAAAGTCAAGAATGCGAAGGCGAACCATGGGTGAGATTGAAAGAGAAAAAAAAGAAAGAAAATAGTCGGATTTTAGCGCAAAACAGGGGTATCCGAAATTCTTGTTTTGGCTAAGTTCTAAGACAAAAAGAATAGCTATTCACCTTCTTCCATTATGTCATTTAGTTGTACGCAGTGAGCGAATTTTTGTGCTATTTGGTGTTCAGCCCCTTCCTGTGTCTGTCTGGCATTTTCTTTCATTTTCTGTCTTCTCTTCTCGTTTTCATATTTTTTAGTTAATAATCGAACTCTCAGAGTGGAGAACTAAGCAAATAAAAATAAAAACAAAAATACGGATTTTTAAAAAAACTTTTACAGCGTTCTGCAAGTCTGCAGACCTAAATGATGAGTCGCCACTGCTATTAGGTAAAACTTGATAATAAGCACAACTCTAAGAGTAAAGAATTCAGTATTCTTTTTCAATATTAGTCTATGTTTCTCTTATACCTCAAATTTTATTTCTCAAGTTATCATTCCATTGTTTATTAAGCCGATAGTTGCAACTATCTGCCAATGAAACTCAGCAACAGTATGCGTCAATGGCAATTTTTTTCAATCCGTGATGATTTGCTAACGTAATACTTGACAAATATTTACATTTCGATTTTTTTCTATGCTGAATAAATTTGCATTTCGGCAATAAACATGTCCATATAAATTTGTGAGCAGCCCCTTGAAATTTAAAAATTAACATATCTCTGCAAGTTTTACAGACAGAATCGTGAGACATAGTATATGCATAGATAAGTGTAAGAGGAACATTTTATTCATTTACACTTTTGCTGTATGGGGCACATATAAAAATTTATTTTTCTTAACTTTTTATTTTAACTTCCACAGAAGTCAAAGTATTTTCAGACAAAACCCTACCTTATTTTATGAAAGTTTGTAATTGCGAGTATATGTCTAGGTGCAATATTTAAGGAAATAAATGTTTGTTCTACTTTTTTGGGACACCCTGTATATACAACAATGCAATGTAAGTATGCTGAATGCTTGTGTTTGCTATCTTTTTATTTTTTATCAGTATGTTTTAATCCAGATTACAACCTGTTGGATTAAAAATGTGCTGCGCCATTTCACAGTTGAAATCAAATGTATATTTTGCATGGCATGAGGAATAAGATAGTGAAGTCGACGCCGACAACATGCAATTAGATGTCGGATGACATGCACAATTGCTTGACACCATGAGGGATGTTCATGCAGACAATTAAAAAAACAGGTGTGAAGCTACTACAAAACATGATTTATATGCACGTCACATTAAAATGACATTTTAAAGCAATAATGGATAACAAATTATGCTTCAAGTACATTCAATTAAAATTTTAAAAGTTTACTATCCTTGGTCGCCGAATATGGCTTTTATTACACAAAAATAGAATCATTTCGATGTCGATGACTTCATAACATCTCATCAACATGTTTTACGACTTAACGCTTTCTTTTTCTTGTAAAATTTCTTCATATGAAGCTATTATTATTATAATATTGTATTCCTTGTTTTGATGTGAATTTTCGAGTTCGCAAAATTCCACTTAAAAAATTTAACGCTGCAGTTTCCCATAAGTAGACTATTATGCATCGGGTTCCGCGTGGGAAAAATTTATTTTACGAGTGTTGTTTGGAAAGAAATTTCCGTTACTGAGTAAAAAAAAGAGACAGACGTGGACAAAGATACATATTTAATAACAATTTACAAACATTACACTACTTTCTGACATAGTCATCATTATAGCATTTATCGTATCGAGAAATGAGGTTTCGTTTGCCAGGCGGCTGAAGTATATTCTTGGGTGCCCGGTGTTTTTATGAAGATAAAAATGTGAAAGATGCCCTAACATATTGACTAACCTCAAAGGAGGCCACCTTCTATGATGTTGGCAAAAAGAACCTTGTCTCTCGATACGATAAATGTCTTAAAATGGTGGGTGACTGTGACAAAAGTAATGTAAGGTTTGTGTATCTTTATTAAATATATAACTTTGTTTACATATGTCTCTGTTTTCCTTTACACGGTAACTAACTTTCCGAACAAACCTAGTAGAAAATTATGAACACAAAGATACAGTTTTCGATCGCATACCCGAAATACATAAAATGCCAGTTGCTCTCTTATTACATACCTGCGTCTAATTTTGTCTAAACTACGATGATGAATAAAATTCAATAATTTAATTCTATCCTTACCATTAATATACAATTGACTACAAATAATTCAAAATATTTAAATATAATTTTTTTCCCTTTTAATCTTATTTTTAAGAAACTTTCTCTTCATAAACATTAATAATTTATCCTTACTTTCAGAAATAAAATACAATAATTTGTAAACGATGCAAAACATTTAAACTGAAATTTTATATAATTTTAATACTTTTTTGTGGATAAATATCGAGTGCTTCACAACTTGAATTATTACAAAAATTACATTCACGATATGCAAAAGATCAATGTACTTAAAAGAATTTTAAAAACTAAAAGACCAATTTCTCAGCCTCAATCATTGGAAAGATTTCATCCATTTTTAATTTATATGGCCCCAAGACCCCTGGATATGTCATTATTGTTCACCTGCCCTCCATGTTTGAGTGAAATCCAAAAAGCACTACTTCAAAGTATATTCAGTATAGGTCTAAACCTTTAAATGATTCCCCAGCCTTAACAACTTTATCAATTTAGCGAATTTATGTCGCCATTTTCCAATCAGACTTAACCCGTCAAAATGCTGCAAGATCAAGATAGTATTTCTGATTTGTATGGGCTTTAGCCAACATCGTGCCTCAAGAATATAGACGATAGGTATTTTCCATCTAGGTTGCAAAGGTTGCTGAATATGAACCCTCAGTTCGTTTTGAAACGAACTTTCAAGCTTCACCGGATCACTCTTGTCTACTGCTCTATCATGCGATGGTCAAATATGGTTTGCAGTTGATATTGCGCATGTACCTATTTTAAAATACGTATCGTTGGGTATGAAAATTTATTTAGAGTTATATCATGCTCCAGTTACGGTTTTAAAAACGTTTATGCTGAAATTCGTGACAATGTTGTACAAAAAATGCAAAAGATCTATGTACTTAAAAGAATTTTCAAAACTAAAAGACCAGTTTCTCAGCTTCAACTTTTGGTTAGATTTTATCAATTGTTATTTTATATGGCCCCATGATCCCTAGACATATTATCTCACCTGCCCTCCATTTTTGAGTGAAATAGAAAAAGCACTACTTCAAAGTATATTCACTATGGGTATAAACCTTTAAATGATTCCCCAGCCTCAACAACTTTATCAATTTAGCCAATTTATTTCGTCATTTTCCAATCAGACGTAACCAGTTTGAATGCTGCAAGATTAAAATAGTATTTCCGATTTGTATGGGCTTCATTCAACATCGTGCCTCAAGAATATAGACGATAGGTATTTTCAATCTAGGTTGCAATGGCTACTGAATATGAGCCCTCAGTTCGTTTGGAAATGAACTTTCAAGCTCCACCGGTCCACTCTTGTCTACTGCTCTATCATGCGATAGCCAAATAGGGATTTCAGTTGATACTGTGCATATACCTATTTTAAAATACCTATCGTTGGGTATGAAAATTTATTTAGATCGATATCACGCACCAGTTACGGTTTTAGAAACTTTTATGCTTAAAATCGTGACAATGTTGTACAAAATATTAGAACTAAAACAGGATTTATTTGCATCCTCTTCCACATGAAGTATTTAAAACTGAAAATAGTAGTGGTTGCGAACAGCGAACCAGCCAGCGCGGAGCACGCATGTGCTGCTAGTTTCTATTTAAAAATATATTTAAAAATCCCATGATGAAAGAATTCTTTTTAGAATTTACTTCCGATTGCTATTTGTAAATCATATATGAAGCTTAGTTTTAAAATAATTTTTATAACATTTTATGCAAATGATAAAAAAATACAAAAGTCTGAAATATATTAAAACTAAATACATTCTTTTATTTTTAAGTATATGCGTGGCGCGTTTAGAGGGCAGATAAATATTTCAGCGACAGGAATCACCAAAGTCTTAATTCTCCTGATTATAAAGCAAATCTCCCAAAAAGGAAATGAAAATTCTGAATACTAATTTCTTATTACAATTAATTACTCAAATAGAAAAATTAATCTCTAATGTGCAAATTTCAGCTTGAAATTAATAAGTTTTAATTAAATTCAAAATTTATAAATCATATTTCCATTAAATAATTTTTTGTCCATTTGATACTTGAATTATAACTGTAATTTAACTTTCAAATAATCATAGAAAACATCTTTAATGGTGATAAATGATAACTATGATTACTATTGTCATTTAATGTCAATAAAAGTTTTAAATTATTCGATTAAAGTAATATCAAAATCTTCGTTCCATAATTACGAAATTGTTTTTGGCCGGGATATAGAGAGCAGCTGTTTATCTACGGAATGCATAGGAAAATGATTCAAAATTTCAAGTTAATTTCTCAATAGATCTCTTAACAGATCAGAACGCGCACCATTTATTAATTGTGCAAGGTGTCAAAATATTTTTTGTTTCCAATACTTTTCTGAGAATTATCAATCTGGTCCTTGAAGTACATAAAAATTAATAAATATTTTTTTTTAATTTACAAATAAAAAAGCTTGCATTAAATTTATCCATGATGATAGTAACTATAGTTATTATTTATCACAATAAATTTGTATTATAATTACTATGTTTTCTTATTCCTAAATAATTTTTGAATTAATACTTTAAATTTAAATTAACAATTTATAAATATTTCATTTAAAATAATAGTAAATTTCAGCATAAATTAACCGTTTATTCATATGATAATTGAATTCTAGTGATCTTGAAAAAAGAAAAAAAACTGTCTTGGATTGGAACCCTGACTAAAATGTTTGCAGGCGAGTTCATTTACCCTATCGAGCGAGTATCTCAACATAACAATGGGGCAACTTTCTGGTACATGAGACGTGCCGAAACTTTGAGGGCTATTTTGTCTGGAATGAATGGATATTCCGTTTTATTATTTTAACGAATGAATACCCTAAAGATAAATTGTTAATATGTCAAGTCTCATTCGGGATTGAATTTCCCAAGTCATCCCATTCCTTGTCGGATCTTTTATCTTCCGTAATCGTAACTTTCAGAAGTTCATTGTCCATCCAGATCGAACAGTAGCAAAAATTCTACTTTTCCTTTACCAGCCCGGATATAAGAATCCAAACTTTAAATAAAAGAAACGAAGAAACATGTATCCGTCCTTAGTACATAAAAAAAAATTAAATAATATACAAAAATTTTAATTTCAATTAGTGGTAGTTTTTTAAAAACATGTAAATATATCGTTTTTTCTACATTCTGTAATATATAAAGTATCTAATGAAAATGATTATAGATATGAATGATTCTAAGGCAATTCTATTCAAGTAAAATTTACTAAATTATTTCAAAAGAAAATTGTCAGTCTTCCAAAACAGCCTCGTCGGCGTAGGGATGGATCAAGAATAATTGCGCTCTCTATGATTGAAGAATGTTCGCGAATTCCGTGCATTAGAGTTTCGTTTATTTCAGAGCATTATTTCATTACATATCAGTTGACTACTTAGGAAACGGAATTGCAGGAATTTCGTTAGAATTCTCATATTAAAGTAATATCCTAAATGGGAAGGCAGAAAAGTAATGTCATTTTTGTTGATTTAATTAATTATTATTTAAATTTTAATCTAAAATATATGAATCTTAAATGCTTCAACAATTTTAGGATTTATATGCATCTTGCATGAAATATAATCCTGCATTCAACCCACACGAATAATTTGAATTAACAAATATTCTGGAGTTAATAAATGTTTTATAAGACATCTAAGAGTTCAAAGGGAAATCAAGAGATTCTTTCAGCATGTGGTCATCACATGGTGGAGTGATAGCCAAGAGTGGTCCGATGGAGCTTGAAATTTCGTTTCGAAACGAACTGAGGCTCTATCGGCAGCAGCCTCTGCTACCTTCATGGAGTGATTCATTTTTTGGTGGGGTGGGGTAGAGCAAAGTAAAACTTGTATGCTTGATTTGTCGTTTACGGTTCAAAAATACTTTTCTTTAGTCGGAACTTCTGTAGTTTCCTAAATATTGGCATCATCTTGAATCATGTCGTTTCCGAAGAGTGGTGTCGACTCACAGATCAACACATTGCTGAAGGAGCTTTTATGAATTAATTGAATGATAAATATTCGACAATGCGTTAATTTCGTGAAAAAGTAATAAATAACATTTTTGACCAAATACGGTACATTGAAAATTATTTATTTTCAGGGGTTATAACAGCCAAGTGAAACCGGAACCAGGTTAAACTAGTTATTTTTACCCTTACCGCAATCCCTCTAGTGATAAAGTATTGTATCAGATGCAAATAATTATCCAATTTCACAAGGGGAGATTCACGGCTTCGGAAATTCAGTTAGGGATGGGGCTAGGAATATTAATTGTATACCTTTAAGATTGTTCATCCATTAAAATATTAAAGCTCAATGACTAGACAATTCAAAGGACATAGCCCTCAAAGTTTCGACACAGCTCATATACCAGTAAGTACTCGCCGCTTTTGAGACAAGAAATCGCATGGTCGCTAGAGTCCTTGCTTGTTAACCTTTTAGTCAGGTTATTTATCTGTGTCTGATTTTTTCAAAATATATTTTTAAATTAATAAGTTTTAATTAAATTAAAAATTTATGTATACATTCGATTAAAATATTAATCAGTATTTGCATTAAATATTTTTTTTCCGCTTATGAAACTTGTTTACTAGTTATAATTTAATTTTAAATACTTAAATAATTATTACAAAAATATAATGGTCACAAATGATAACTATAATTACTATTGTCATTGAATGCCAATAAAATTTGAAAATTATTCTATTAAAGTAATAACAAAATTTTCATTCCAAATTTACGAAATTGTTTTTGGCCGAGAAATAGAAAGCGGCTGTTAATCTTCTGAATGAATAGGAAGATCGTCCAACATTTAAAGTCATTTACCAACATATCAGAACGTACACCATTTATTAATAGTACAAGATGTCAAAATATATTTTGTTTAAAATAGTTATTTGAGAATTATTAATCTGGTTCGTGTAAGTAAATAAAAATTTACAAATAAGGAAAGACTACATGAAATTTATTTATAATGAGTGTAACTATAGTTATTATTTAACCCTTTGAGGGGCGGTGGGACACCATCTGTCCCACCTTCTTTAAGATTTTTTTCATAAACGTGTATAAGGTATTTTATTATAAAAATTGTTTGATTGGATATTTCAAGACCTCTTACTTTTAAAAAAAATTAAAGTACCATTGAGAATTTATTCAAATTTATTGAAAATAATTTTTAAAATCATGCCCTTTATTTGCAATGATTTTTTTAATTTATAGAGAAAGAAAATGAATTTCGAAACAAATATTAGATGCAAAGGAAATCTTCAATGTTCAATACATATATTCCAAGCATTATCTGTAATTCAAGTGTAATTTTTTTTTATCAATTATTATAGATAAAAAAAAGGTGGGACAATTTTGTCCCACTGCGCATCTAAGGTTGTCAGCCTGTAGATGGCAGCACAAAAGTTCGCGACTCTGTCCTATTTCTTTCTTTTTTGGACGATAAACTTGGATTTATATGCGGTATAATTATAATCACTCTTTCAAATTTAATACTTATATAGAAAATAAATTTATACATTTCAGAAGACAGATAATAATATAATAATAATTTCAGAAGAAGATAAATAATATTAAACAAAAAAATCTGTAAATGCAAACAAGCATTTTTTTAAAAAAAACTGGCATATCTAAATTTATTTTGAGTGGAAATTTGAAAGCAAGAAGCGATCTTTTGAGGAATTTTTTTACAAACGGATAAAAATACACTTTTCTAAAAAGAATGAAAAGAAAAGAGAATATTCAAGTCTTTCTGTATCTCTCAAAATTGAACGTCCGATAACCACAAAGAGAAGGAAATAGTTCCGTTTAATCTGCCCACCCCAACCCCTACTTGTTTATGTTCTTTGCTGCTTTTGAGAAAACGCCGTATTTCCTAAGGCACAGCTATTGTAAATAGCTCTGTTAGCAATGATACTTAAAGAAAAGCTGTTTGAACTTGACAGCTTCCAGAAGCGCGTTTCTTGGGCGATAGTTTACAATCGGTGGTCTTCTTACAGCAGTGGTTTTCATTACAGGTCTTGTCCAGTCGCGGTCATTAGTGTCTCATTTCTTTGGCCGAAGTGATTGATCGCATGAACTGATAACGAATTTCTGTTGCTTCCCATACAATAAACCGGAGAGGAGAGTAACATTTTACTTATAGAATCTGGGTGGCCTGCTTTCTTCTGAAGCTTTCAAAAAGAGCGACATCCATAAAAATAACATTGATTCGTCTTACTTCTTCCATTTGTAAGCAGAATGTGGTAAAAGATCTCCACTTCAATCACAGTATACATTTTCTACAGCTGTTAAAAGAAAATGTGCTAAATAACCAATTATATGATCCAAGTGCAACTGATAAAAAGCGAAGGTTGGCGCGAATGACAGAAGGGAGTAGGGGAATGTTGCAGTCCCTTCAGGGGCGGTGGGACATACGTCTTCCCACCCTCTCGTGAAAAAACTAAAGGCAAAAAAATATTTTTATTTGGAAAATCTTTTATTTTCAGGTGATAGAAATTCAAAAATATATCTCTTTTTAAATAAAAAAAATTTTTTAGGGTAGTGCGCTTCAAAGGGTTAAGACCATTAAAGATGTATTATAAAAACTATGTATACTTTCTCAAAATATTTTTAGAATTAGTATTTTAAAATTTAAAAAAAAACAATTTATAAATATTTAATTTTGAACAATAATATTTTTCTGCATCAAATAACCGCTTATTAATGTGATAATTGAATTATAGTTATAATTAATTTTTAGACAGTTCAATAATCATAAATACATTCTCTTTTTCCCGTCAAAACCGGGTCTGTAAAGTTAAAAAGAAAATTCTGCAGTTTCTTTCAATTACTGAATTTATCAACATCAACCCTCTGAGCGACTAATAGGTCAGAGTAAGCCGTGTCAAAAAATCTCTCTACTTGGCAATGGGTTCCTTTAAGAAATATCCTCCGTCACACAAGAGGTGTTTGAAAAAGAAACGCCTGAATTTTCCCCCTCTCATTGCTATCTGTGGGATGTCTAATTATCCCAGCGGAGAGAGTCTTCCCCAGTTCCTTATCGCTAGCAGAACCACTTCCCAGAGCCGGCCGGAAGGGAGTGTGAAAGGTGCGACCTCACAAGGCCCCGCGCCGCTGACTGATTTTGTAAAATGAAAATGCTTTCTGTTTTTTTTAAATTCAAGGATAAATACATTCGAATATAATTATACAATTTGTGCACAATTTACATCTACCAATGGGAAGGTTGGGTTCTTTAAAGTCGTGAAAGATTAGAATATCTTACAAGCTGCACATAAACTGTTACAAACTGAGAAACATTATTGACAGAGAATATAAAAAATAACTATAAACAAAACACAACGTTTAACATGTGTTTGCGTATGAATAGTGGCTATAATTTTATAAAGTGGCTGTTTTTTATATTTAGTTAGAAAGGAAACAATAAATTTTGTTAAGAAAGCTAAGCATTTCACAATTTTGTTAGATTGCACTCCAGGCCTGAGCCATCAAGAACAATTGTTTGTCAGTTTAAGATGTAGATGACTCTGAAAGCACATATACAAGCAGGGCCGGTTTAAGTCCTAAACGGGCCTATAGGCAATACAAGTTTCAATTTCTTTCTTACTCAGATTAAAAACCAAAGATTTTTCATTGTTTTTCATACAAGCAAATATTAAGACTGACTGAAATTAAAAAGAGGTATATTTAATTTGAGATCACTTTCAGGATTGTGGTTTCAATATCTCAGAAATAATAAAATCTAAAATTTAAAGTAATTTTCTTAATGAGTGGTGAAAATATTTCAAAACATTTTACACAGTCTATATAATCTAATATAAAATTTCTAGGGATAATTTGAAGCCAGGAAAACGGTAAAACAAACTGGATCACACTGATCTCCTCGCTAAATTAAAAACATGAAAAAAACCCTATGAATAATGTTCTGAAATTTAAACAATACTTGATTTCAATTTAAATAAGTTCCAGTATACGGCTCTTGTAAATTAAATGAAAACACTATATTAAATTACCTTGAAAATAATGCATAAAAATATCATAAGGCATTGGAAGCCTCCAAAGATATTTGATCCCTGGGCAGTTGCCTACTTTACTTATTCGATAATCCGGGCCTGTTTGCAACAAAGATTTGTGTTGAAACGTCAAAAGACTTGACAGGAAAATGTTGTTGACTAAAATATCGTGAAGCATCATTTTGAAAAATATCGTGAATCGGAATACATACAATCTACTTTTAACAACTGCAAAGAAAATAGTTGAGTAGTTAGTTGAAGGCGACACCTGAATTTAAGAATTAAAGAACTGAATGGGGAAAAAAGCAATTTTTCTTTGAAGCAACCGATCAGTCTATTTCACCTGTCAATTATCTATTTTCTAGTCATAATGAATAATGCCATTTTTTTCAGAAAAGTTCGAAATTTATCATGAGCCAAAAGTGGCATATGGATTTTTATCTAATTAGGATAATATTCACAAACTGTCTGAAGACGATCTTCTTAAATGTTGTTAAGACTTAAATGCAACTTTGTAATGCGATATTAATTTATTGAACAAAATCGAAATTTCTCATCGAGTTTAACCATTCAGGGACTCAGTAATACAATATTTATTTAAAAATAATTTATTTAAATTGTATCCAAGTTTTGTGACTGTTCCGAAAAATGCATTAACATTACCAAGTACAAATGCTTCTGTAGAAATATCTTTCTCATGATTAAAAATAATAAAAACATTACTCGAGTTCTAGAATTTGTTAAGAAAGATTCAATTTCTTAGCCATGATATCTGTCAAATCCGAATGAGCTATAAAATTAAATTGTGATTATATTATCAACGAATTTGCTATAATGAA
This sequence comes from Araneus ventricosus, assembly GCA_013235015.1. NCBI lineage: Eukaryota > Metazoa > Arthropoda > Arachnida > Araneae > Araneidae > Araneus > Araneus ventricosus. The sequence continues at coordinate 13,954 of BGPR01020605.1, read as the reverse complement.
TGTAAGAAAATGAAACAAAAATAGCATATTGTTTGTTACCTTATTCTAGCAAGTCGCAGTCCAAATTGTATTTTATGTGTTCATGAAGCAATTATTTTTATTATTTGAATTGTGAACAGTTCTAAATGTGATTGAAATGTTAACTTTTTAAAAATATTTTAGTTATGTATCATTTTCATGTATTCCTTAATATACCAATTTGTGCAATGTAATAAATAACAAAATGCAATAAATTATTTATACTGGATAAGAAATTATATCTGGGTTTCTAGTTCTATTTCTAAAAAATAGTACTAGAAACCCAGTCAAAGCTTATTACATATTTTTCTACATGGTCTTTTCTTTGCAAAATTGGCAAAATAAAAAAATAACAGAAATCTGTTACTTATTTCAAATTATTCATGCGATTTCAGGGATAAACACCTTTTCAAGGTGTTATGCGAAATGGTTGCTAAAATTGCTAAGATATTCAATTTATAGGTTCATTCAGGGGCATCTCTTCACAAGCATTTTTTTTTGTTTATGAAAAAACCTTATAAGCATTTCTACGCCGTAATAAGAATCTGAGAAAGAGTTTCTTCCACAAGTTTCCGAAAAGCTGCAATGAAACTTCCCTACCTTGCTATTCGTTTTAACGATAAGGAATTCAATTGTTGCCGAAAACGTTCCTTCCTACCACATGCGAGCAAGTCTATTGTCAAGCTTATCACCACGAATCTGTCACTGTCAACCAAGTCATCAATGGGGCGAAAGCAGAGGCGAGAAAACACGTATTTGCCGCTTACGAATGCAAAATTCAAACAAGAAAAAAGCCGGTTGTTCCCATTTTCAAGGCGACCGAAATAGAAGAAATAACACGGTTCTGCGGAAGTCGGAGTAGATTTGCTTAACGTAGAAAACCGTTTGTGGCGCTCAGAGGGTTAAATTTATTTCTGTAATTATTTAACTGTTTAAAATTAAATAGTAACTAGTATTAAAGTATCTTACGAAAAAATTATTTAATGCCTAAAAAATGATTATTTTATTTTAATGAAAGATTTTAATAATTTTTTAATTTAATTAAAAATTATGAATTTCAAAAAATATCTCGAAAAACGAAAAAAAGCTGTCTTGGGAAAAAAACTTCGAACCCTGACTAAAGTGTTTGCATGCCAGTATCTCATTAGAAGAATGGGGACAACTTCCTGGTTCGTAAGATGTGCCGAAACTTTTAGTGCTATTTTCTCCGGAATGAATGGCTTTTCCGCTTTATTTTTTTAACGAATGAATACCCTATAGATATACTGTTAATATATCAAGTCTCATCGCGATTTGAATTTCCCAAGTCATTCCATCCCCTTGTAAGATCTAATATCTTCCCTTATTGTAACTTTCAGAAGTTCCTTACCCATCCTGACACCCACGCCATCTTCAAGGAAATTAAGTCCCCCAGGTGTATAAGTAACACCTACGTCACACAATTAGTTAAAACCCATGGCCTCTGTCCGCACTACCTGAAAAGATTCAATCTTAAAAACTGCAACTGCCGATGTGGGGAGAACACACAGGACGACATCCGCCACTATATCTTCACCTGCCCTCTCACCGGCAACCTCAGAAAACTCATAAGACATGACACTCCAATCTCCCAGGTCCTCGCAGACAAGCGCCTTACAGCTGAAGTCATTTATATCCTTAGAGAACTCTACCAGCGACAGCAAGACTTCCTGTAATTACCTGACTGATAGCGTTTCCACTGAACTGTTTCCTCCATCAACTTAAGGCTCTGCATCTAGCCACGGCTTATCGTCACTGTACAAATCATCATCACCCTTCATCTTTCATAGTTGTCCAAGTCGCAGATTAGCGAATAATTAGCAACTGTACTTGTCCCATTCTCTGTACTGAAACCAAATTTTCATCATATTTTTTCACTCTTGTTGTAACTTGTTTTTTTTTCTTCTCTTTGTTAAATCTCCACCTCATTGTCACCGCCTCAGAGCCTTCTGTATGGGCTAGCCTTGTAAACTCATGTAACTTTTTGTATCCTAAATAGTTTAATAAAGTCGAAGTATGCCGGCGGATCTGATGAAGCTACAGTGGAGGTGAGTGTTTTTGGAACTTTCAATAGGTTGAGGTTTTGCGGCTTGCGTCACTCAGACCACTGCATCACCCCCCCTTTCTGGCTCTTTTGTTACATGGTTTTTTCTTTTTCAGCACTAGACAGCTTTGCACCCAGCTGTCTAAAATTCTTCTAATTAGCTTATGCCGGTGTAACGCCACTGATGGCACACACCAAATTCCCATCAGTTCTTACACATCCTGATCAATTAGCAGCAACATTTCCACTTTTTCTTTACCAGCCAGGATATAAGAATCCAAGCTATAAATTAAAGACAAGATTGTATCATTGTTCCCGACGTAAAGCAAGTCCTTAAAAAATTTATATAGAAAAAGATTGTTTTAAATTAGTGGTAGACTTTTTAAAAACGTGTCTATGCACATCTAAATATATTGTTTTATTTACATTCTGTAATGTATAAAGTATCTAATGAAATGTCTTACATATATGAATGATTCTCAGGCAAATCTCTTTATGTAAAATTTACTTAACGGGACGGTGGAAATTGAAATTCGTAAAAATTGAACAAAATATAGAAAAAGTTTTTTGTAATATTAAGATGTTGCTTATTTTGCTTACTGATCCATATACAAAAAACCACATGTGTCTAAATAAATTTATTAAAAGTTATAAGCATTTAAAAAATTTAAAGGGTCCCGAAAATGTAAACAAGCCTGTTAACAAACCGGAAACACGATTTGCTTTATATTTTATTTCATTTTAGAATCAATATTTTTATGTTTTAGCTTGCGCCAATTTTAACTGAAACTGTTAACTGCTGTTTGACGTGTTTGTAGATACTTTTTCCTCATGTATTTTAAGAAATGTCGTGTTTATTTTCGCTATCATCATATGTGAGAACCGCCTTCTTCCTGGTATCCCCTTGAAGTTATTATTATTATTTTCGGCAAACCCCCTGATAAGTAATAATCCTTTATACTTTTTGTGCTTTTTTGTTATTGTATCGTTATAGTAAATAGAAAATTCTGATATTGTAGTGTGTGTTAAATACTGTTTAATCAATGAATGCATAAATGTGAGTGCCACAAAATTGGAAGTGTTGCATTCTACCTCTGCATCAACAAGAAAAGCAAATGAAAACAATTCATATGCCATTCTGAATAACAGTACGTGGTCTTCGATCCTGTTCAATACAAAATGTGATGAATACAATATGCGTTCTTTGGATGTTACATCTAATGTTACTTATGATTTTCACCAAAAATAGAACTAAAATGCAAAAAATGGGATAAAATATTTAATTCCATATTTTCCAGGTCTCGTGATAAAGTGGATAAATCCTTTGAAGTAAATAAAAAGCTTGTTTAAGCTTTTTTTAAATATTGTGAAAGGCCACTCAGCATTTTGAGTTTTTCCATGGCTATTGGCATTCCTACAATGAGTAGAAAACATTTTAAAATTGTTAACATAAATTGTATGAGGAGAAGCACACTTACAAAGATGACATTCTACGAGTGTTTTGCAAAATTGTCTCTAAAAGTATATTCATTTAGCATCAATATCTGACAAAAATGATGATGTCACATTATTGATATCACAGTCTCGTATGATGGCACATGGCAGAAGCATTGACATACGTCACTACATGGAATTGGTATTTTTGTCGATATTTTGTCTGGTCTCGTCAGGAAAAATTGTCCTATAATAATTTAGAATCATCATCTGACAAAAATGATGATATTACTGTCTCGAATGATGACACATGTCAGAAACGAGGGTATACGTCATTATATGTAATTATTATTGATGTCGATATTTTTACTGATCTCGTCATTGATTACGATACGCTTTCAAAATATTTTCCTGAATGTACTACTGCAAAAAGGGATTCTGGAGAACACAGTGCTGATTTCTCCATATGGTACAAAACCCACAGGCTAGATTACAGCTAAAACTATGCAGGGTCATCAAATGCCATGGAAGTTAAGACTGCACTAAGATTTTTTAGAATTAGATGTATATGGTGACAGTATGAAAATTACTAAAGAAGAATGCCTAAATCATGTGATAAAAAGACTTGAGACAGGCAAATTTTAATATATTTTAGTTGGGAATAAATATTATTTTTATTAATTTAGAAAACACACGTGCATGAAAATTTTAACGCATCAATTAAAAGTGAATAACATGGTATAGATATGTATTTGGTTTAATAAAAAGAATAAAGTACGGTATAGAGAAAGAAGGTATCAAATGTAAGTATACACATATATTTAAAGTATATTTTCCTCAATACTATATTTTTCAGATTTACTTGTCTTCATGCGTCAATTTTTTGGAAAACCTTATGAAATTTCTAGTACGGTATCCTAATAGATAATAAAATATATCTTTATGTTCTGACTTCATTTAGATAGTTGAAAGTCAATTTCAATTTATTTATGTTATGAATAGATAGTTATTTATATTAATTTAGAAAACACACATGCCTGAAAATTCTAACTCATCAAATCAAAACTTTCCATTTAAACATTTTTTTTTTCAAAATTTACTTTTAAGTGAATAACATAGTATAAATATGTCTGTAATTCAATAAAATGAATAGTGTATGGTATAAGGAGAGTAAATTTAAAAGGTAAATGTACGGATATATTTAAAATTTCTTTTTCTCAAAACTATATTTCTTCAGATTTACCTGTCTTTAAAATGCTCCATGTGTCTTAATTTTTTAGTGAATTTTATGAAATTTCTGATATGATATCCTGATTGATACGAAAATAAATCTCGGTATCCATTTTATAATTTGACTTCATTTAGATGATTAAAAGTCAGTTTATTTTGGCAAAATGTAAATTTTGATGAAAATTAAGTAACAAAAAAATATTTCTTTTAAATTAACTATTCAATGCAATAGAAAATAATACCTCATTATTTGTGGAATGTACTTATGAGTAATAATAATGTAAAATGAAGTGTGAAAAATAGAATTTTCACGCATGGAACGTTTAAAAAAATTAATTTTTCTTTTAATTTAAAAAAATTATTGAGTTAATTTTTTTAAGAAACATATTTCATATAGTAACTTTTCAATAGATATGTGCAAAAAATTTCAGAACTCTCAGTCAATAATTAGGCAAAAGTCTATATAGTGCCCACTGTGCCCTTAATTATTTCAAAAGAAAATTGTCTGTCTTTCAAAGCAGCCTCATCGTCTTCGGGATGGATCAAGAAAAATTGCGCTATTTTCAATTGAAGAATGTTCGTGAATTCCGTGCATTATAATTTAATTTATTTCAGAGTATTATTTTATAAAATTTCAGTTGACTGCTTAGGAAACGGAATTGCAGGAATTTCGTTACATTGAGAATCTTAACGTAATATCTTAAATGCAGAATAAGAAAAGCAATTCCATTTTTGTTTGTCTAATTAATTATTATTTAAATCTTAACCTAAAATATATGAATCATAAATGTATCAACAATTTTTGGATTTACATGCCCCTTGCATCAAATATAATCCTGCATTCAAACCAATCGAATAATTTGGGCTAACAAAAATTCAAGAATTAATTAATGTTTTGTAAGACATTTAAGATTTCAAAGGGAAATCAACAGACACATTAAGCGCTTTTCTAACTTGAATATTTACATTATGCTTTTCTGGGATTTTTGAAACAACATATAGTACCTGTAAATATTTTAAAACAAAAAGCATACCTAGAAATGGCCATTTCAAAACGTAGAGAGGCCTTTCGTTAATTTCCAATTTCAATAAAGTGTCAATTAATTGGATTTGGAGAAGCATATACCGCCAATCGAATGCAGAGTTCGTTTACATTCATTTTGAGAATGGAATTGAGGACGAAAACGTAGCAAATTCTCGAAGGGAGTGCTTAGAAATATTCCTGTATAAAAATCTGCGGAATCACCAAGTATTTTTACGGTTTTTGACCATCTCGATCACAAATTTAATAAGCGTTTTTTCTTAGGGGTTCAATAAGAGAGTTATCTATGGACGTTCCATTTGTCGAGGTTGAATCTTCGTATCCATAAAGAAGTGTGGAATATAATCAATCTGTGTCCATGCATAATGCTTGAAAGGAACACTCGGAAAAATTAAATAAAAAATATAATTATTTTTTCGCGGCAGCCATATCGTGAGTCTTCCCGGGAGAATTCTTCTTCACTTCTCTCGCGTTTTCTCCACATCAAGAATACGTCACTGAGTTCGCCTAACGGCAACTGGTTGAGGACGGAGAGGTAAGACAACGTCAGGCACACGCCTCTCAGTGATTGGAGAAGCACCACATTGAATATTATTAATATTGTTACAAAAATCGTCCGATGGGTGTAGGTGAATGTAATTCAACAAGCAGGATAAAAAATACTCCCAGTAGGCAAGTTGGAAGGCAAAGGTAGATTCCTTTGGTTTGGAACTATAAGGAAAAGAACATTTAATCCTCTATTTTTATTATATTTAGAGCTGCAAGAATGAAAGAGGGTAGAAGAGACTGCAAATGACGAGAACTTTCAAACAAGGTGTAACTTGCATTGGTTAAAAGGCAATTTTAATTTAAGGGGGAGGTCGAGAAATCAAATTTCAGCACTTAACTTCTGAGGGATTGTAGCTATAAAAAAGCTTTAATTGAAAAAATTGTTCGTTATGATAAGGCTATAATTCGCATGATTTTAATTTTATTTTTGTTCTATCATCAATTGGCAAGGAATTATGGGGAAAAGAAAATTCCAACCCCAAAATATATTCATGCCCTTTAAGTTGGATAACCACCTGCGAACTCGGTCGAGAATTTCACTATCTTTACAACATATCCCACGCAGCTTAAAATAAAATCGAAATCACTCCAGTTATTCTGTTCACAATTTAACATTTACAAATCGTAATATATATATATTGTGGATGTTTTATGTGTTTGTTGTTTTTCTTGTGAATAAATGTGTTATTATTATACATATAAATATATATATATAAATATATATATATAAATATATATATAAATATATATA